>UCOJ01000409.1:0-111626 GCA_900474305.1 Cecidostiba fungosa
GTGTGTGTGTGTGTGTGTGTGTGTGTGTGTGTGTGTGTGTGTGTGTGTGTGTGCTTATTTATTGCAGACAACCAGCTGCTCTTGTCTACGAGAAGAATTGAATGGCTTTTTCTTTATGGTTGACATGCGGTTACAGATATTGGAAATAAAAAGGCACTGATTGTCGTACAAAAGATACATTTAATTAACGTCAGATACTTTGTATCGCAGGAGGAAAGTTTATTTCAGTAAACCGCGAAAGCTTATGGATCGCGCGGGAAATTCAAAGTTTAACAATTGTGATAATAGTTCGTTAAATATGAAAGCGGAAATCCTTGAAAATCAAGCACAACTTCATCAGCACCGGAGGGTAGTAAACAAAAAAGCTCTCCCCTCATTCAAAACACCGAAAAGCACCGAAAACCCGGGAGAACGCATTCGTTTCTTCGGAAAACGCAGAACCGAGATCCCATGAGGATTCGCTCGTACGGTATATATATAGTAGCCTTTTGTGCGCACACCGCAAAGCGGTCGGCTTTCCTCGTATGTGTATGTGTATCCCGTGGGGGCGGCTCTTGCGACTGCGCCGAAATCGTGGGTTACGATCACCATTGACTAGCCATCGACGACGTCGGACTCGTTACTGAAAATTTGATGATGGTGGTGGTTGCTTTGTTTTTCGGTGAATTTGAAAATCGCGAACCGAATTTCTCTGTACATTTGCTATAGTTGATACATAAAGCTCAGTTGAAAGCACTGAATCGAGTAATGAGTACAGAATAATCTAAACTAGCACAATGACGAACGAGCACTTGCTCTCGAAAAGTCTAGCTTCAAAGTTTTAATAGCTCGTATATAGCATTTAATAAAAGCTCTGCAGAAGTAGTAGTATTATACGTGATATTGTGTGAGTGATGTGCTTTCGCTTTTCACTCTGAAGCACGATAACAATTGTTACACTTAATATTTCATTCGGTTTCAATAATACATTTCAAAACTAAATATTAAAATTACATATATAGACAACTCATCATTGTTTTGCGCAAGGTTAAAGAGCTGACCTTTCGCTGCTATCGTTGTGCAGTTCGATTGGCAAAGCGGAGATTATCGACTCGACCGACTTTTTTTCCTTTCACAGGCATTCGCGCCTCGCCCCATTAGCATTTCTTTGCAAAATCGCGGCCTCCCTCCGGATGAATAGCAAAAAAAATAATACGCGCCTCATCCTCCCTAATCAACTGCAGAATTACGTTTTAATTTTTTATACACTTATAACCAACGTCTTTTTATTCTCCAAGCAACAAATATGCGATAAAAGGGGATAATGCGAAGAATAAAAAATGATGAGGGATCTCGCACTTTGTATATGGCGCTCGTTAAGCTTTATTTTTATTCGCCTAACGGCTTGTGCAAGTTTAACGGAGTTGTTTGTTTGATTTATTACGTGAGCTTTTTACATTCATGGGCTTGTATTCTGCATCGTTCATTGTTGCCTTGAGATAATATAAAGCATTCGGTGGAATTATATATTATCCTGCATTTTGAATTCTTAAGGATACACTGCGTAACAAGAAAATATTTGTCTGGTTGTAATCTTCCCTATAAATTTGAAAACTTGCGGGTTTGACTGCCGCGAATATCAATCAATGACAACTAACGATGTCGTTGCAATATAGGTATAAACTAAATAAATCAGTGTATTTATTTGTGTATCTGCCGCAGTCGTTACCTCTAGCAATAGCATTTCAATAACTACACAGCCAATCGATGTCCCTATTGTATTTATATAACAACCCGGAGCAAAAATAAACTCACTCGTCTCATCATCTTCCGCCGATATATAAAAAACAATGTATATACACAGCATATTTCAATTTGCTCAAAACAAAATCCATAAATATATTACAGCAACGTTGAATTACGAACATCGCATTATTTTTCGCGGTTAAAATATTCAAGCGAGCGATAATTCATCGTTGCACAGACACCAAACTCCAATTATTCACGGTTATTTGTAAACGAAATTCGTGAACAATGGGAATAAATTAAACGACACGGCGACGCGCACGTTAGCCCGCTGATGAAAAATGCATTCGTTTAATCATCGCGCGCACTATATACACGCGTGGTATCGCCATATATACGTACATATAAAATTGCAAACCAGTCGCGTTTAATTATGAACGAAAAAATTAAAAACGCCGCTGTTATACTGCCGTGAAAAAGAAAAAGCGGCGCAGTAAAAAAAAAATAAAACTCTGCAGCACATATACCCAGCGATTTACTCTCTTGATTACTTTCTTCTCGTTCGGTATGTGTATGTTTCGCCGTTTTCATATATTCGGTCTCCGCGCATTTTTCTGTGATCTCCTCATTTTTTGTTCGTTCCCAGCAGTGAAAAATGAAATGCGCTCGAGAGAATTATGCATTTCGTTATGTGCGCGAAATGAAACCGGGTCAGTCGTCGAGTGTGATGACGACGAAAAAAAAGAGAGAAGCTACGGATTAGGAGGTATATCGGAGAGGAGTGTCCGACCGGACGCCGACTTGAACTACTACTCTCTGTCATACCGAATGTTAAGCAGAAGGGAGACGCGCATTTTTCCGCGCTTTTAAAGTGCAAGGTCGAGAGCGTGAAAACGTGAGCTGAATATAGCGAGAGTCGGACGCATGTAATGCAGTGAAAATTACTTGTCCTGGCGCGCGGAATATTCTTGTGTATTTCTGCTTTTGTTGCGAGAGAGAGAGAGAAAAAACTACTGCGTTATTTTTCCGAGCGAAAATCGAGAGGAAGCTTGAAAAATTTTTAATACAGCGGATTCGTAAATAAACGGAAAATATTGTTTCTCAAAGCGCGCGCGCGTGAATATTTGAAAAGCGGCATGACGTTCCGCAGGGGTGGTATTTCTGTTTATATATGATTTGTGGGGGAAGAATGTTTCTTGGGGAATAATAATACTTATTGTCTCGCTTTTTATCGATATAACAATTGGTTTAGCGATATACTCGAGAGGAGAAGTCGGAAGTACACTTTACAAAACTAATATTTTCCTGCGTAGGAGAAAAGGTAATTTCTCGCTCTAAAACTTGACGCTTTTAATACGACAGATAGAGAGAGAGAGAGACAGAGAACTTCTGAGCAAACTGAGAAGAAACTTCGATTAAGCCAACAGATGTATATTTTGTTTCTGTAAACACAAAGGACGAAAGTTACGTACTTTGAAATTGCGAAAATCAATCATACCCTATCTCTCGGATCTAGATTAAGCATCGCTTGCTATAGTATAAATCGTCATACTCCACTCCTTCAAATAATATAAAAATACAAAAATCGCGTAAATTTCCAAAGCCTCATCAGGCAATTCCGCAAGTTCACCTAATTACCCGACATCCCATATGCAACCTCGAAAATCGCGAAAACCGTGGATAATACATCAAACTTTCATCACAGCGATCGATCAATAACTTCTCTCCCTCGGTTTCTTCGATCATCCAATTCACTATACTTTTTCCCTCACCCTACTCAGCGTCCTTCGAATTTGTTTTGTCTCTGGAGGGTCTTGCGCTGCGTTGAGATGAAAGAAACGCTGCTGGCGTCTGTGAATGGGATTTTCGTATGATAATGGAATTCCGAGATACTTTTTCTTTCTTTCTTTCTTTGGCTTCCATATATACACACACGCGCGGGAGAGAGACGATGAAACGGAAGGTTTGACGAGAGAATCGAAGCTGATGCGTTTTATTGTCCTCCATGTGACATATGAATGTTGCTGGGGATATGAGGGAGGATTTGTTGTTTGCGAAAGCTTTGATTGGCAGGAGTTTATAAGTTTGTGTGAAATGATAGAAAAATTTACATGCTTCTGTGATTTATATTTATACTAACGAAATGATGTTTTTATTCTGTTTCAGGTAAGGATCACCCAGTGTTTTGCAACTTTTTTGTTTACACGAACGAATCGTAAGTCTGTTATAATAATTTCACCTTTAATTTCCCTCTGAAAAATCACGTATAAACAAAGGAATGAAATTTTCTATACCAAAGCTCCGGGAGTGAAATTAGAATTTCAAAAACGCGCGCGCGCATAGGATTCAGATTAAAAAAAGCCAGGGAAAGGAAAAAACTCAGAGCGCAACAAACCGATACAAATTGCATTTATCCTTACTTATTTTCCCGCTTTATTCAGTCGGATTGCACTTCTTTTCCAACTTCAATTCAGCACGTTCCCGATACTCCATTCTCCGCTCCAGCTATTCCTCTCTCTCTCTCTTTCTATATATATATACACGTATATATGCTTTCCTTTTAAAATGCAAAACGGCATTCGTCCAATGCGCTGCCGAAAAGGCGCCGCCAGCCAATAATACAGCCGTTGTTTTCGCCTTTGACGTGGAAATTTCGTTTACCCTTTTTTTCGCCTTTAATTTCTTTTCAGACGCGCGCTGCGGGAATGCCAAATAGAAATGCGAAATTTAGATATACATATAAGCTAGAAAGAGAGTGAGATAGAGAAAAGGGGAAATCGAAGCTTGAATGCAAAGAGGAATTCAGAAGTGTGTATGGTTCTATTGACGGGGGAATTCTATTTGCGGTGAGATCATTGTCGGTCGGATGGAAGTGTGGCGGTCATTGTTTGCAGGGGAATTTCTTTTTGTTTTTTCTTTAGTGTGAGAGTGAGGTGTTTTTATTTTAACGTCGTTATACAGTATGATGGGGATGAAAATTTGTTTGGAGTTTATAAGCGGGTTCGATAATGGCCGGCGATGATAAATATTATTACGAGGCGGAAACGATAATTATTGGCGACTATCTTATCGGCTCTTAATCTTGTTGCCTCTTATCGATTCTTAATTTTTGTAGGTCGAACGATGTTTACTGACGCTATAGATAGTTCGAAATCTATATATAACAGCATAAGCCACAGTCGATATTTCATCATGAATATTAACAACGATAATTAAGCAGTCACCGATAATAAAAAAGGAAAAGAAAATAGAGTAATATCAGCGGATACATCAAGTTAATTTGCAGCATATCAAGGAAAAACCAAGAGAAGCAATGTCCTCGCAAAAGCCATCCGCTATCGAGCAGCAGATGCGGCTTATCTGTTATCGCGTATATATATCTCTCTCTCAATCTCGAGTTCTCACGTGGACAACGGCTAACTTGCAGCGAATCGAATCGCGAGAGGCAAAAAGCTGTAGTAGTAGTACTAGTCGAGCTCTTTAATCATCGGCCGGAGATTGGCTGCAAATAGTATCTCGCGATATAATCCTCATCCCTTTTTTGCAGCGTATCTCGCCTTCTCGGACACGAAGTTGTGGCTGTAATCCGGTTTTTTTTGGATGCACTACGTCGGAGCTGTGAATTCATTCATTTATTATGGATACGAGGGGGTTTAGAATCAAGTATACGTATTATTATAACGACCGACAGATGATTCGGTGGGAAGTAAGAATTTTTATATCGATTGTTCCTTTTTTTTTTGTTATGGAATTCTGGAGTAGCTTTAAATTATTGATCAGCCATTGTGTGTACACTGACCCAGTTGTGGAAGTTGCGAAGTGCTTCGCAAAATAATTATTAATTAGTAATTTTAAAATAAATTTTATATGGACATAAAAATCAATTTATTCTAGCAGCTTCAGTGCGTTCTCATTGTTTTAAAATATATTGCACGATTGAAAATAAATCGTTTCTTTTGAGGTTTGAAATGGAAATCTCGCGCGCTTTTTTAATAAACTTTTAATAAAAGTATAATATTGATGACAAATACAAGTTATTGAAAAGAAAACTTTCAAGTCTATACTAAAAATATGAATAATAACGAGAATCGAAGCGATGGAAACGTAATTTTCCCCAAAAGTTCGAAAAACTAATTTAAAAAAAGAAAGGAAAGAACAGAAAGAAAATTAATTAGGCCGCAGCGATATCTCCGTAATTAGCCATCCCAGTCGGCATCATTCGTCAATTCGAATTGTTCGAGCGGACAAATGAGGTTGGCTTTACGCTAGTAGAGCGTCGCGGCGCGTCGCGTCGTCCATCAATTGGCGCCGGATATCCGCGGCTACGAGAGAGAGAGAGAGAGAGAGTCGGACACAATGGCTACGCGCAGTAGCTTCCCGCTTTGCGTAGAATCGAGGAAAACCGACGGCAAGTTGCTGCGCAAGTTCCCGGGGGACAGAAAGCTCTCTCTCTCTCCCCGGGAATTCGCTCGTTTATTTGCATTCGCCGGCGAGGTGTGGCTTTTTATGCAAAGCTTTTTCGGCCAGGTGTTGAAATAGAGAGGAATTTCGACTGATAAGGAGGTCTGATAAGATTGCGCGGTTGGTTTTCTTTGGAGGAAAGCTTGAATAAGGTATAAAACGGGGTGGAGAGTGAATAATATGATTTCATTCGTTTCCGGTGAGCTCGATTGAACAATGTGCATCCTGTTCTACGCCTTCTTATATTATACTGAGAACGCACACGAGCGTAAACACGATAATTGTATCTATCTTTAAATGGAAATCGTACGGTTGCCGCTGGAAATTCACGAAAAATATCAATCCAAAGTCCATTAACCATCAGTCTAGCAGCGAGAACCTCTCCAAATAAAAGCCTTCTCAAATTCCTCCTAGCTACACCATCAATCCCGAGTTCTCTCAACAATCAACACACACACACACGTTACATTTTCTCTCGCTCTCTCTCTTTCTGAAAAAAAGAAGAGAAAATCCGGCACAATAGACCGACGACCTCACGTCGACGTAATCGTATAAGGCACTTCGGTCCAGTAGCGGTGGCACCAGCACAGTCACATTGTTGGTTTGTTATTGTAGCGGATAATGGCGGCGCTAACCCAAATCTCTCGCTGGCGCGTTGGGTCACGCTGCTGTGCGGAGAGAGAAGACGAAATCCCGACTTTTCGCCAAGCACTTACGCTGCTGCTGCTGCTTTTCCGGGGAGCTATAGCTGCCTACTTTTATGGCACTATTATTGGCGATCGAACGACGCCGCATTTTCTTTATAGAAGTCGTTTTGGTGGGGTTTTCTTCTAGATACAGAAAATTTATGGAATATAGATATAGCTTTTGATCGTTCGTTTTCGCTCACAACTGAAAAAAAGTCGGTGGTACACTAAAAATGGAATACGGAACGTTTTAAAACTTCATAGAGCAGCATACGGGCGCACCGAAATCCAAAATCCTAAGCACCGCACTTCAAAATCCAATCACAGTTTCTTGCCCTGCGCTTCAAACTTCTCATATCCCACTCGCACTTCAAAAAAAAGAAATATCCTCTCTATCTATCCGCGAGATATAACGCCGAAACTCGGGGAATGCAAGTAAATCTGTCGTGACCCACATTACCGATCGGCATCGCGCGAGGAAATCCTATTAGGCCGAGCTTGCGCGAGCGAGGATATAATTCACAGAGAGGCCGAAATTTCGGCCAAGAGCTAATGAGAACGAAGTGCCGGTATATAAGGAGGAGAGAAAAATTCGCTTCCGTTGAAGGAGATTAGAATTAGAGTTAAAAGGCTTAGCTTCAAAACAAGATAAATCCCGTTCTTTGCCCTCTGATGCGCCACGCGGTTTTATTTTTTACGAGAAATTTTGAATAATATAATTTTACGAGGATTCTTAATTATGCAGGATTATCGACAGGGCGAGGGATATACACTGTATATCCGCGTTGGTAAACATATATTTATTTCATAAGATTATTGCCATGCGTCACGATTACGGACGTCTATATAAATCTTGTTTAGTGTATGTGGTATGCACTTTTCTGACTTTTTTATCGGTAGTCTCCATCGGTTAATATCCTCTATAACAAAACACTTGCGTAAGAGAGAAAAAAAATCACTTCCGAAGCTAAGAACGCAGTAGTATAGTCCTCATGGATAAAAACTAGAACACACCACACCGCCAAAAGTAGAAACAGCGACAAGTGGAGAAGCCGAAATCCTCACCCCTGATGCCAACGTCTATTTATCTCTCGACGGACTACAGTAAGAAGCTATAGTAGAGCCGGCAAAAACTTTTCTCATCACGCGCCACGTGCGAGTCCTTATTCGCGGGCCACTTCTTGCGCTGCGAATTTATTATGCGCGCAGTGCGCGAAAGTCCGAGCGCAGAAGTTTTTCCATTTCTTGGTCGACACAGTGTTTTTGACGAGAGAGTATATTAGCTTGTTGTATATATTTATATATGGTGGGTTGATGGATTGAAGGATTGGGATGTTGTTTTTCGGGATTAGCGGATGAATTTTTTAAGCCTGGGGTTGTGTAATTGATTGATAAGTTTGGTGGATTGCTGTTTTTTTTTTCGTAAAATGTATATATGGTTGACGCGGAAAACTTTTGTGAAAATTGAGAGAATTTTTGCAACGGAAGCTAGCATTCGTGATTGTAGATATCGAATTCTAAGTGTATGTTTATTTATTATCTGACATTTTGTTCTAATCGCTGCTGTACAGGAAATTTAAAAATATATGCATGAATCCACTGACGTGGCGGACGGATGCGTATTGACAAAATTTGTCGTATTAGAATTGATAATATATTATCAATAATAATAGCTTCAAAGTTAATAGAAAATCTAAGGATTTTAAAGGCTGTTAAATAACATATTCTTTTATTTTAATTTGCATTATACATATTATTATATTTATTTATATATAGTATAGATATTATATTTGACATTATAAATTTAATGGCGTATAGATGTATTTAGAAATAACGAAATATTAAGGTATGATATTTGATTTGTATGCCAAAGTGCGAAAAATTTCATACATAGAACGTGATTTTGATCGCTCCAGCTCTTTAAATTCAGTTGTATTCATTACAATAGGGGCATAGTCAGTTACAAACTTTAAAGCCTGCGATTTCAATTGAGCGATGTTGTATTGGTCAGCGATTTCAAAAATTTCCATGGCATTGTCGACGTTCAAAATACTGCAGAGTATTTCTTCGCATTTTGCTACAAGTCCCTTAAGATCATACTTAATTGCTGCTGCTATAAGTTCTTTCACTACTGATATTTCATCAACGTTGTCAATTTTATCCGTATAAATGTATAGCAAAAGCTTTTTGAAAACCTCAGGTTTGACGTCTTGTATCTTTATTAAACTGGAATTTTCGTTGTTGCTCACCGTACTGTTTTCCATGAGTAATGACGCAAATACGGGACTTCGGGCAGCCAAAATATTCTTGTGCGCCCGTATCTCGTTGTCTTCGATGAGGATAGTAACGTCGCTGAATTCTTCATTCTCCAAAAGAGTCAGAAGATTGTCGTTCAGTTTACTTACGACTGCTTTGTTTTGCATCGTAGTGCATTGAGTCAAATTTTTTCCGGAAGCGTTCACAATCCTGTGTATGGCATGAATTTCGCAATAAATGGTGAGACTGCCGTTGACTAGATTATTTTTAAAAATCTCATCGTAGTGAATGAAGTGTAAACCGACAAAGCCAAGTTTTTTTATAGTTGTGATGTTACTTGATTTTCTAGAACCTACAACCAGTGTATAATTTACATGTACACTAGCCGAGTTAAGATCAAGGAGGTAGTTCAGATAAAGTGACATATAATCCTGTGTTGATGGGTACAATTCAAGGTCCCATTTGAAACTTTCATTGCCTGGTGGCCAAAACGTTGGCGATCTAATAGAATTTAATCTTTCTCGTAAAGTAATTAATTTAAAATTATTTACTATCCACGTATACTTCAATGTTAGTTCTTCAATCTGAGTGACACCCCAATTTTCAGAAAAAATAACACTGCTCACCTTTGTTGAAACTAGTATCAACATTAACGCTGACATGATTGCACTTTCTTTTACACCCATGACTGAGTTTTATGTGAACCGTTTACTAGAACTTCTTTTACACTGTAGTCTAGTGTACTCCAAAGTAGCCTATTCGTACAGTGACTAAATCACTACTGAGCTTTAGACATAACAGTATACAGCAATCAAGAAATGAACATGATTCATTCATATCTTATTATATTTCCGCTTGCACAGATAATAACTATCATTTTAATTATTGGAAGTACAATCAGCGCAAATTGTTAACGATATATTTTGAATTTATAATAGTTATATAATTTTGTATACAAAATTGTGTTGAAAATAGCCATGACTAGAACGAGAATAAACAAAAGAAAGTTTCTAGTATCCATAATATACAATCTTGCAAACATGACTATTACCTACTTTGAATCACATCTTAAAATCTCCCCCTTTCCCCGCATCAAAATCGTCGACTTCCGATACGAATAAGAAACTATATAAGCATAAGATTTATGAGATGCGTTTTACAAATCCACAGCGCCAAACAGAAGGGAGCGAAGAAGCTCAAAAAATCCAGTTTTATATCTTCCTCCATCGTATCTCACACCGTCCGAATATCTACACTGGTAATGAAGTTAACATGATGCGGTGCTTTCGCGAACGTCGAAGCGAGAGCGTGAGAAATTGCATTAAACGCGTGATTGATGATGTAACGGACCTGAACCTTCGACTGCCGCACCTTCTCTCTCTCTCTCTCTCTGTCTGCATATAACCGAGTTTCCAAAGTTTCTCATAAAGCATACATTATATTCGCGTGATTTATTCGACTCCAAGCCGATGATAATTATTTTTCCTGGGCAAAACTCTGGGTGAATATTTTCTTGATAAATAAGGAGGAAAGGGACTTTGATTTGCATGTCGATATGGGAGAATGTACGACGTCATGTTTGGGTATACGACCGGGGAATTTCCTATAGTGATGCGGGTTGATGATGGCTGGATTTTGAAAAATACGGCGTTCCTGCGAAGCGAGCGTAAAATAAATAATAAATGACTTTGAAATTGAGTTACGCTTGTCGCAGTAACTTTTTTTTTACGCCGCGCGATATGAAACTGATGCAGTGCTGCTATCGATTCTTCATGCGGAGGGCTGATGGGTTGGTGAATATTTTGAAAAGTAATTTTTTTTCCGTCTACTGTAAAATTTTATTCAACGTATAGTTTGTTCTGATATTGTTAAAATTCAGTAAATTAATGAAAAAATATATAGTACAGATGTGATACAATAAATCGTAAGTCAAACAAATATTGAAAAACCTACACAACGAACATTTCCAATTCCCAAAAGCACCAAACTTCCTCCAAATCCCTCACCATGATAGTATGAAAGCTCGTGCCGTCAAGCCAAATCGAAAAGCATCAGTGAAAACTTGTCGTCGCCGACACAAAACCCACAGCCCGTAACGTGTCGCCTCCTCGTATCAAAATATTGTACCAACTCGTCGGCTATACTCGGCCGCTATACACCGCGACAAATTGACTCGGCGGGTGAGGATTGGATTTTCCTACCCTACTCACGATCCTTTGAGGGACTATACATTTTTTTCTTCTTGGAAAGACTCGGATTTCGAAAATTTTCCCAGAGTAAGAAGAGTAGGAGGAGAAGCTTTGAAAAGGAGGGACAGGACAGGATTGCGCAGCTCGTTCGTTTCGGATTTCGCGCGCTTTGTGCTTGCGACGAGCTTGCGTGTAGTCTGAGATTGTTACGATGAGGACGACGAGGGGGGATATGTCGTTAATTGAAGAAGCTGATGCGGTGGAATGTGACGTGTTCGTATTGTGTATGTGTATAAGATGGCTTATTCAAAGGCCGAGAGACGTGTTCAAGATGTGTAAGAAAGCTTAAATAATATACAACGTCATCAATACTAAACTCTCCTATATGAAGTATCAGTAAACAAGTTATACAATCCACCGTCATCAGCATTTTCACTTCTCTTCAGAACATAAAGGCGTCCTTTTCTCTCACAACAATCGAAGACTCGTCTCCCTCTCCGAGCAGCCATAACCTCCCGTAAAACCGAAATTCTTACGACTCTTCTCCTCCCCTACACGTACACACAATCGACTTCTCTACCATAAAAATCCTCTCGCTCTCCGCACGCGTCACAAAAAAAAGAAGAAGCGCAAAAGCGATACCAAAAGCCCACGCTCGGCTCGTTTCGCTCCCTCATCACGAACGGAGTTTATTAGTTGGCAATATAAGAGCCGGTGCGCGCAGCTTCATCCGAATTCTCCGGGGGCTTGGGAAAAGAGAGACAATACCGCCGACGGCGCTGTTTCATTTTTCCCAGAGAGTAATTGACCGATCGCACGCGACGTTGGCTTACAACCGTGCGCTTGATTGACGAGCCGTGGCTCGATATTATAGATATACGTAAGCTTTTTATTTATTATTATATGCGTGCGCACGGGATATGCTGCGCTGAGATTGAAGCTTGAAAAAGCTGCTTCGTTATAGACGGAGATGCGACGGGGATGATTAGGGAAAAATTGCAAAGGGCTTGTGGTTCTTCTTTTTTTCTTCTTCACTTCGAAAGAAAGTGCAGTCAGCTTGTGCTGGGTTATTAACTTTAAACCCTATCTGATTCCTACTTAAGCAAACAATATCGGCGTAAATCAATCCAGTTAATGATACCGCTGATCAATAATTATATATACCTAATAATAAACATAATCTATTATACGAAACAAGATACCGCAAGCTCACCGTGATTCCCGGCAAATAATAGCTCAGCAAGGCGTAATTAAAACAATAAACGTTAATCAGAATCCCATCATACGCGCGACTATATATAGGCATCTTTCCTCTCGATAAACCGAGAGAAAGAGATGAGATATATATGTACAGCGTATATATAGTATATATAGCTAGCGGCAATTAGCGGAAAAGTTGATTTCTCCTGGGGGCACATCGGCATCGGAGAATAAAAGAAGCACAGAGAGAAAAGTAAGTGTCAATTTGACCGAGAGAACGAAAGAGGCAATATCGCATCAGGTGGATCATCCACACACTCCTTTTGTATTAGCTTCTTTTTCTTCAGAAAATCTGGGATGTAATCTGATTTTTCAAAGTCAATGATTACAAAAATATTTAAAAAAAAAAGGTCACACGTTACGTTCTCTAGTTTTTATAGAATCGAAGGAGAAAAATCGCAGCGATATCTGACCGAAAGCTCAAGGGGCAGATGTGGATTTTCCCCCCTCTAAGTCGTCGGCAAATTCGGTCAGTCGTAATTCGCGATTTTTCAGCGGAACCACTGACCGAGCTGCTAAACTTCCTCTCCGAGAGCAACTTGCCTCAGACAAAGTGCTCGTCTGGTTAATAGGCGGTTTTCCCCTTTTAATTACTCTTCTTCCTCCAGTCGCCTATTTTTCTTCCAACATTCAGTAACCGACGCGATCATTGCGGCCGTTAAAATAAATCTACATAAAAGTTTTCCGCATACGCTGAAATTCGAAAATCGCGCGGGAAGAAAAAAGCTCTCGGTATAGCTATATAGAAAAACTGCGAAATTCCGTATAAGTGAAAAATTGATCGGGGCTTCGTAGCCCGCGGGAATACGCTGCTGCGAAAAACACTGGCCAACTGAATTCTCCCAGGAATATTCTTCGTATGGATTTATTTCTTCTCTACCCTGTTTCTTTTTTTTCTTTTCTACGAAGGGGGCCGAGTGTTTATTTCGCTTCTCCTCTTTGTGTATATATAGTTTTCTTTGCTGTATCGCTAATGCGCAAAGTTTTTAGGCGTCTTATATAAAATATTATGATGTATTGTTACCCGGGGGATGAGAGATTCAATAGAAAGTTTCCTTCTTTACTTTATTTTTCATGATCTCGCGACTTAATTTTAGGATCTTTTGTTTTTAAAGCGGCGTTAAAGTTAAGACGCAAAGCTTATTAGCGGGTCTCGACTATATCCTCTGTTTCTTAATTGCGCGTAAGAAGTGAAATTTGCGACTGGCGGTAATTAAATATACAGCAAAGGACACCGAGAGAGAGTAGAGAATAAATCCCTTTGAATACAGACTTAACTTTTATTTAACGGCCTTTAAGAATCTTGAAAAAAGATTATATCAACAGCTCGCTAATTTGCACGCGGATTTACGACAAAAGCGCGCAATTTGCGAGCCCTATTTATTTTTTATTTTGAAACATTCTCTCCTGCGAATCGTAAACCCTTTCTTCAAAAATCTCGCCGCGTTTCCACAAACAAAAAATTCACATAAAAACCATATCCCTCCACTGCAGCCACCACAAAGACAGAGTCGGAGAAACTCGACATCGCATATTATCCCTGCGCGTGAAATAAAGCTCCAACGGACGTTTTCCATCCTCCCAAACTCTCTCTCTCTCTCTCTTTCCGTCCATCCAACGACTTTTTGCAATCTGTTTGCGCGCAAGCTCGCGACAGCTGCAGGAAAATCCGCCGTTATTAAAACTCGCGATTTACGCGAATGCTGAACTTTCTACTCTTTCTCTCGTGCGCGCGTGTGTGTATACCGGCGAATTTTCACGTCCTGAAAATTCTCCGGATTAAATTCCCCCCCTCGATATTTTCTCTCTCTCTTTTTATTCGGCGTTCCGCCGTTGCATGTTAAATTAAGTTAATGGTTATACGTTTCGCTAGATTAAAAAAAGGCGGACTCCTTCGTTTGCTAAATTGCACAGTGGCTCTAGTAGTAGGGTATTAAAATTTGAAAATTGCCAGTATTTCAGGCATTTCCGCCATACAATACCAATGTTCTGTATCTGTACTATATTCTACAGCCAATTATTCATCTCCGCGTTTTCTCCGCACTCATACTTCCCATCTCAAAGTCAACGACACACCCTAGCACATACTCGGCCACACATCAGTCTTGCGCACATACACATAGCTTCTATCTCCTCGAAATTCCATCTCCTCTCGTCCAAGCCGCGCGCGCATACGTAATTACGCTGCAGCGCGCATATATATATAGCCTCCGAATCTTCCACGGGTAACTTTTAATTAACACACAGCTCACCGCGGCTATATAATGTGGGGCTTCCTTAACGGCGGCGTAAAAACCGCGTAAGAGATGTGCAGTGTGGTGGTGATGCTTGAATGCGGGACTGCAGACTCTCGTAAAGCCTGATGAGGGCCTGAAAGCTCCGCGAGTTTTGAGGAAGTTGTTGCGCTGCAAGTTTGTAAGGGTAGCTTGTTATAACGTTTATTTCTGTGGCTGCTGATGTGGACGGTATAATTTTTCTTGAGTTTGGGTTATTGGTGTGAGTTGGTAGTTAGATGGATGGGTTGCTGCTAGTTTGGGGTAATTTTGGGGAAAAAGGGGGAATTTTTGAAAAATACTAAAACTAATTTATACTAATCAAATTTCATGTATTTTTGTTGCAGGTAAGACCAGTTCTCAACACAATCAACTTCGCGCTAAAACTCACCTGTCGTAAGTACACAGCCAAGCTGATCTCGAAAATTCCAGACTATAGGTATATATACACCTCGTCTCACCCAGTCGCTCGACGAAGCGCAAAAAGAAACCCTTGTCGTGCATAACGAGGCCGTCGCGTCGAAGCTATAATGCTTCTCTCTCTCTCACTAGTGGGAAAAAGGCTTAGCCAGCGGCTCTTTAACGAGCACATAAATCGAGTGGCGACGACGTCGCGGCTGTCCGCCATATACAGTCTCTAATAACTTTTTCACCATTTTAAAATCTTGCCCTGAAATTGGCCGCATATTTTAACGCGCGCGCGCGCTCGAGCTTGCGATGAAGGCGTTATATATATATTACACCAAGACTACATTCTTGAATTATTTATTCAATGTTTCTCCTTCAATATACAAGAGACACTTCATTATTCTTCTCAAAAATATCCAACTGTCCCCCAACGCATAAATCGTCTTCCGTTCACTATATACAATCAGCCCCTCCGAAAAGCCCCGCGAACCATAGACAAAAAGCTCGCCCTTGTACTGCAGCGACCACAGTGCCGTCCATCATACGTCTCTCCCTTCCGTCACGTCCAGCATCCGGACGGTGAACACAGAGACGACGTCGTGTCAGAAAGAGCTTCGAGCACATTTTCCATATATACATACACGATAGACGGACACAGAGCGAACGAAGGTGTGTGTGTATATGTATGTATTATATATACATATACATACGTAGTCGCGTGTCTGTGCTGACGGCTTATCCGTTTAATTAACGAGGACAATGGATGACGTCGGGCCGAACGCCGCCGCGCGCCAGAGATTGCAGCAGCAGCAACGACGGTTTACCTTCTCTCTCTCGCTGTTATTGTCTCTGCTGCTGGCTTTCTCTCTCTCTAGGTCTCTTATTGATTGTTCCTCTTGTTCTGGCGTCTCTGGCAGATCGATAAATATTTGCGTGCGGCTATTTATGCGCGCTCGCGTTTCAATTATATCAGGAATGCTGTATGTGTGTGATGTGTATATACATATACATTCATGTAAAGTTTGACTTTTGAGGAGATGAGTAGTCGATACTTTTCTGTTGTATGTGCATCAATTTTTTAAGTAAAATTCTCAGCATCGAATCTACTCGGCAAATAGCTCAGATTAAACCCTATATGGCATTATAATCTCATGGCAGGTTGTCCTCAACCGCATTCATCCGCAGGTAAACCATCGCAGCCCTGCATATACGCGCTAACAATGTCGTTATTGTTTACTCCTCGAGGAGACTGGCTGTTTCGCCACGATTGACGATCCAATACGTATATGTACACGGCATTATGTCGTACCTGACTGCTCCTTTGATTCGTCGAAACGGACGACCCTGAGCTTCTCCCCCTGATATTCTGAGAGGACATGTATACACTGAATAATACAAAATCCTATTATATTTCTTTGTACACCATCAGCGTTTTGAATTAATTTTCAAACGCTTACAAAGGGAGTATATAGATTCTAAATGGAATTTCGGACGTTCGCAATTTCTCGAATATTCGCAAAAGCAGCATTTCACCGGTATAAAAATGAAATTTAATTATCCGAGCTAGCATTATATATACATGGAAAAAGTACTGTAAACAGAAAAAGAATTTTAATTTCCTGGAAAAAAAAGAGATCGAACAAACATCCGTCTACAGTAGCTTAGTTATTTTCCGCGAAAAAAGTCCGCTCTCTCTCTCTACAGAATTTTAACAGGGAGTTAATAAAAAATTTAATTTACCACTCGCCCGCGTATGCGCGGAATCCAATATTATTGAGCTTCATTGAACATTTACATCGTAAATATTAAAAATCCGAGAAAAAGAGCGCTACAGACAGAGTCGTTTTTTTTATCTCTCTACACACTGTGTCCGGATAGATATTGCACTCGGCTATATATACATACTTCGCCTGCCGAAACCGACATCCATATTACTGTTTACTCCTGGCCTCATGAGTTTTCTTCTCTCTCTTTTCCTCGTCCGCTTGCGTAATCGCTGCTTACGTCGTTCTCTCTCTCTTTCGTTTTCAATAATATGCGTTATAAAACGTATGCGCTTTTGCATCGAATAAATTATTCCACGTGTCTGACCATATTCGCATGCGACTACTTGCGGTTGTATGTAAAACGGGGTATATTAAACAACGAAGCAGCCAACCGCTATAACATCTCAATCTACTCGTCTGAAAAACGTGACTACGACCACAGAAAGAGAGAGAGAGAGAGAACGACGCACCTGCAGAGTCCAACATCAAGCTCTCCATAGACGAGCCGTCGCTTAATTATGCGCGCTCACGCGAGTACAGCCGCAAATTATGCCGCGGCGAGTAGTAGCTATATTATAGTCTCGACGGATGCTTAGCCTGCGCTTTTGACTGTATGCTGCTGCAGTATGCAGTTCTCTGGAGTGAAGTGAATTGATGAGTTACTGGATTTTTTTCTTTTTAGTTTTGTGTGTGGGTGTGTGTTGTTGTGGAAGAGAAGTTTTTCTGGAATAAGACATCACGATCGATCCTCTCTCGCCGATAATGGCGGAAGTGAAAGTCTGAAAGTGCGCAGCTTTTTTCAGTCCATTACTCGATCCCTCGAGGCTTACTTCTTCTACTGATGCACGTAATTAATTTCCTGAAATTTCCGCACAGTTCGATATAAAATTCCCCTTATACACATTCTTATACCTCAGCGAAGAATCACAATGAACATCTCTATCTTCAGTTCCATCAGCACCACTTACCAGTGCACTATCCACTCGACTCGCATCCGAGTGGCCGTACCGCAATCGTGATTTTTTCCGTCTCGTCTACTCCCACCTTCTGGTAAGAAAGCGAAAATTGCCCGAGAACGACTATACTGAAAGCCTCTCCGCGTAAACGGTATATATCCTATAGTGGTAATAGCAGCGAAGATAAGTAGTTACAGGTGCGGAGAGCAAGAGTCTTTTGATATACCTATATATATATACGACAAATGAATTCGTCGAAAGTAGTATTAGCCGGTCAATTAATTCTTCTGAAGTAGTCTAGTGATAGAAAAGTCGTCGGGGGGAAAAAAAGGATCTAAACGAAATTAGCGAGCCCACTTCAATTACGCCGCTAACGAAGACGGAGCGAGAGAAAGAACGCGGCTCTTGTACGTAAGGATAATAAAATAAAGTAAAAATAAAGCTACGGGAGGCTATTTACGCGCAGAAAGTCAAGAGAGAGAGAGAGAGAGAGAGAGAGAGAGAGAGAGCTTTTATCGTTCGTCTCTTTCGAAAGAGAGAGGCTAAAAATTTCACTGTCCCCGCGCGCTATACACTCATCTCTCGCGAAATAATGAACAAGAGAGACTAGTGTGTAATTGGGGTAATTTAATAGAGCGCCCCCTAGCGTCGAGACTGATGCCGTAATTGTTCATTCTCTCTTCCATTATCAGTGTCAGTTTCGCAGAAATGAGTCTCTTACTCGATTACCGAGCTCCTGCGCTTTTAATTTGTATTATCCTCTATATATATATATATATATACCGGGACTGAAATTTTCTTGCGAGAGATCGACACTGCGATGGACACACAGTAGGCGATGAATAATTTTACAGGCGGATAAGCGCGTGACATTGAAACTCGAGAGTTTTTTTTTGCATGTATATGAAAATAGGTATATAGTTATAGCCGTAAATCTCGGAGATATTGGTGTAGTATAGAGGCTTTGTTATTTTGACAAAAATTATGCACAGCTTATAAGGATCTCGTGAACTCGCTATCGCGAGTAGAGGCAAAATTTATTGTTGGGATAAAATGTTTATAACCGCGAGAGGCTATATACTGCAATAAAATTATTTGATGGTCAAATATTGGAAAGAGTTTATGGGGCCGATAAAAACGCTGTATACGCGGTGTAGTTTAGCTATAGAGACGTTTGATGCTTTGCTATAGACGCGCGGTTTTCTTTTTTTATTCATATTATAGTCATTTTTCATAATAGCTTGATAATACACTCGCCGCAAGCTCCTATATGATTAGTATATATATTACATACTTTATCGGTTGATTTAGGAACCGCTTATGTAAATTCTGCAAAAAATCCGCCCTTAATTACGCCAACCCATGTACTTTCGGAAACATCGCTCTACACAAGCCAGTAGCCCATCGTCAAAATCCTAGGAGTAGCAGATAACGGTCCGCTTTGTCGTCTACAACAATCGCGCGAACAACGCTCTCTCAGCTTTATCACGCACGGACAGCAGACTCGAGTAAAATTCGCGGCCGTATGTAGTCGAGAGATACTCGCAAAGGGATTTCTCTCTAGGATGGTCTATCCTGACGTAATAGACACCACAGTGTGTCTATATAGGTGCATCGTAGGAGGTCAGGAGGAAACGCGTGGGTGGACGTGTACTGCATATAGGCCATTTGTTTTATTGGTAGAGGCCGTAATTCATTAATTGTTTCGGGATGTGAATTATTCGTGGGAGGACTTTTATAAAAAAAATTCTTCTTTGCAGAATTTCAAGTTTCAACACGTCAATTCCGCTCCGACTGATTATACTCGGAACAAAAAGACGAAGCTCTTTTGATATGGCGAGCGAAATTAACTGTAATACGAAAAATATACGCACGAGGCAAGCTTTCTCTTGGAAAAAAGGAAGAACGGCAACGCACAAAGCAAGAGAGACGTACTGAGTAAGAGAGATAAAAAGCACAGAGTCACTTTGGGATTGTCTTTTTTGGAGTATCGCTCTCGCGCGCGCGCGCGTGTACGTATTTACCTACTGACGCACGAGCGAGAAATACAGGTGGCCGAGTGCTGTATATAAAAAAGAGCGCGCCTTTTGTAGAAACTCGTTCTCGTTCCGGTTTATCTTTTCATCTTTTAAGCCGCCTCGCTATAGCTCTCTTTTCCTCGTTCTATATACATACATATATGACGAAAACTGCAAAAAAATTCGAAGTTTTAGGGCGGGTAGTTAAGCAGTATAGGCCTAACAAGGCAGTTTGGCATAGTGTCACGACTCTATATCTAGATTCAAAACGCAAAATAAGATGAGGAGCATCCGCGTAAACTAGCAAAAACTTCACTTCCGCTTCTTGTTAAGTTTTTTTCATAGATTTCGTCATATACATTTTCCGGAAATTTTTCTCTCTCTTCTACGAAGCATTAATTTATCAAAGGGATAAAGCGTTTAACGAAGCTATACATATACGTTCGAGCAAAAACGCAGTTTTTATTTAGCAAGCTGTCGAAGCTTGGGCGAGTATAGTTCACGACAAAGAAACTCGCTCAAGAGATTCCCGGGGCCATTTCGTTTGTAAATAATTCCGCGCTGTTTTCCATCAAGCTTTCTCGTATACTTTTTTTTTTGCTCAGAGGTGAGCGATTTTTCCGGAGCTTTTTTCGAGCAGTCAGCTGGCGCGTGCCGAGTTGGAAATGAAAATCTCGACGGGCGCGTGACCTGCGAAAAATTCGCAGCTGAGCCGCTTTATGAAAGTTTCTTTTATTTCGAGACAGTATATGTGTGTCTGTGTATATGAAACAGATTTTCGGAATATATGTGGAGCAGACGTGGGATGATGTGTATCGACAATTTTTAAAATAGTGCAGTCGTGTTCTTTTTTTCCTGAAAAGCTTCACATGCGAAATTCATAATATAACGTAGCTAGATTGTAAACAATTTCGAACGAAATAACGACCTAAATACTCTATGCCGTGCAATTTAGAACACACATTTTCAAAGGGCTTTTAATTAAAATTCTCAACTCTTTTATATTTTGTTGAAATTAAATGAAATTCGCGCTAATTGGCATGGAATGCTTCGTAATTAAAATTTTCTTTCCGATGAATTTGAAACCGAAATTGAATCTACCCTCTCTCTAAAAAGTAAAAAAGGAAAGAAATCCATTCCTCGAAGCACGTATCAAACGATGCTACACCACATCAGAGAGTCAAATGCCGCGACGCAATTCATTCTTCGCATATAGCCAGCCCATACAATCATCGGCAATCATTCCGTCGCGCAAAAAAACGAATAGCGAATTTTGCAGCTCGGTCACGTAAAACTACGCGGGCGAAATAAGAAAGGTGTCACGCGCCGGTATTCGTCATACGCGATTTGCGGGGGCGAAGGTTCAGATTTAGATTTTTCAGTCGAGAGTTTTTGTATGCTTGAAATGAAATATTTAAGAAGTAGATCGTTCATTTTTTATAGCTACTAACAGCAAGACTGAGGAGTAATAAATTAATTCTTAAAATATAATACTTTTTCAAGCTGATCCACGAGTCACCTTTAGATATTTATAAAACTTCCTTGGCTTTTTATCTAGTCTTCGTGGAACTTCATATTCCGCAAGAATATGAGGTTATAACTAAATCTGCATTTAAATTGCTGAATTATCTCAGGAAATATGCACTTGAATGAATAATCTAGGAGAGAGTATGAAACGAGGAATGACGAGGATAATTGCCTTCATTAACCGAAGACTCGTCTCTCCGAGCTATTCTTATAAGCTCAAACAGAGGGAGATTGGTGGATCGAAATTTTAAAAATCCTTGAGGTATTTAGCGTTATACGACTCGTGAATCTTGTGCTGCCTAATCTCGAAAACATTTAGGTCTGACGGAACCAGATTTAGGATATAACTTTTGATTTGAAAACTTTCGGTCTTGATATGAAGATCCTTTGAGAGCATCTTATATATACCTATAGGGGGATATAATTCAATCCGACTTGATAGTTCGAGATCGCATTAGAGAGTTTGAATCAATCCTTTCGGTAGACCTAATACTCGAATCTCTCTTAAATGACCTATATTTCACTTTAAGACCAACAACTGCGTCATATATACTAAACCAGTTCAACAGACAGAAAATTCTTGCAGACTATCATAAATCGCATAATATACACGGAAAAGCCGAATCAAAGAATAAACGAATCCAATAATAGCCGAAGAAACCATTAAGCATCACGTGTCATTAAATACTCCACGCACAGAGAGTATTAGCTAGAATTCATTAGAATCAATCCTAAACGAATGAAATGCAAGTCACCTGAGACGCAGGAAATCACGTATACCTTCGTTATACACACACGAAATCACGCTGAAAAATAATGACCTAAGCGTGAAGCTGCACTTTTCCATCGACCTCGAGCGAGAGAAAGAAAAAAACAAAAGCTTTCGCAGAGAAAAATCACATAATCGAGAATCGAAAGCTCCTCGATCTTCCCCTTATTTACGGGCTGCAATCGTGTCCTACAAGGAATTCCTTTTATCATTTCGAGTAACGAATGGCTGGCTATTACCGCGTGGACTCGCGGGACACGTCGCTTTCGTTGTAACGGATGAAGTTTCGCGCAGTCGGTGATCGTTGGAAACGCTGCTTTTTCTCGGGAAGACTGATTCGTGACTATGAAATCTCCGAGTTGTTGGATAACAGAGGGGAAAAGTTTCGCGAACTAATTTCTTCCTGAAGAATCGTCGTTTTATTTTAAATAAAATTATTATACTGAATCAAAGCTTTATCAATTCCTCTCAACGATCGCTCGACTCGAATTAACCCATCGCAAGCTCTCGTCCACTTCCGTCTTCGAGAAGCACCATCTTCCAGTCTGTCCCGAATATACACGTCCATTAATTTGTCCGATACGAATCTCCGGAGCTAAGCCAATATTTAAACGACTATACCAGCGAGTATTCCATTACCCGATTATATATACGAATATAATATAAGCAAAGACAAATCCGCAAAGCTTCTATACCCAGAGATAAGATGCGCGTCTGCGTTTAATAATGCAGCGCACGTCGAGCGAAGGAGAAAGAGGATGAAGAAGAAAAAGTTGTGTGTGTGCGCGCGCGACGCGCGATGATGATTCGATTATGCAAGGGACGCGTCTCGGGATTGCCTTTGAGCGGCGATGTTTTTGTTTGTGCTTTTATTTTCTCTTTCGCGCAGAGACGTCGACGACACACAACAGTGTCGGCTCGTGTAAGCAGAGACGGTTGTGACGGGAGACACGGTTCTCTCTCTCTCTCTCGCTGGTGAAAAGGTGTAATGGGAAAATACGAAGGGCGAAATTGAAGTGCGAGCTTAGCGAGGGTTTTGAATTTTTTAGAGACTCTGATGAAGGAGTTTAGGAAATGACGGTGTTTTTATTTTATTTTATTGATACTCAAGGGTGATAGCAACATTGTTGAGAATAAAAGTAGATTTTCGTAATTTTTTCTTTAAGCATCGAACGATAAAAGCTCCAAGAGTCTGTTTGCAAAAGAAACAGTGCGTAAAAGTGACAGTAGCCGTGTAACAATAATCCTTTTCAGCTGGAAATAAATACAAAGGAAGCATGTATAAGAAAAATCATCCAAAGAATCGAGTAAAAAGCTGATGAAAGTATACAGCAATGGGTGAAACACAACACAGTCCGTAAACACGCAAAAAAAAGAGAGAAAAAGGAAACAAGAATCGCAACCGAACATCAGAAGTCTTTTAGGAGGTCCTCAATATTTCACGTACTTTTTCGAGTCTCCTCTCTGTTTTACCTCTCGCCTATATATACCTCCTGTTTTTCTGCGCTATATACTCTTATACTCACGAGTGACTATAGCGCTTTGGCACGTCCACGTTCGTATATCCCCCTGCTTATCCTCTTGGACGTAAGCCGCGGACTTGAATCTTCAATGCTCGGAGTGAAAGAGAGAAGTAAGGGGGAGCAATAAGGACGAGTAAGCCTCTGATTGATAGTGCTTCGTTATATAAATGTCGTCCTTTACTTGGTTTCCATATTTTCCTTACTTAGTGCCCAAGTTTGTTACATTTTATAACGATAACCGAATAATACGCACAGTAAATTCTTCACATGCAACTACGGATTATTATACCGTCCAGCTTCTCTGGGCTGTTCGATAAGACACCACCCTAATAACGAACAAGCAGCTAATCCCCAGCTGACTCCAACTTTCTTATATAATACGACTGCCGAAGATTCGGAGGAGATAAACGAGAGGAGCTTTCTGCAAGCTCCCCAATACTATTTCGTTGTACCCCTCCGTACAAACTTGTCCAATTTATTTCACTTTACAGTTTTCTAAAAACAAATTTTTCCAGGTACATACCAATAGAAAAAAGCACACACAGCGAAACCATATTGTCGAAATTCAGCGACGTATCCGTCCAGCCATATAATAAAGCTCCACACACGCTTCAAGCCACGCTTCTATTTTATCCCTCGCCTCGGGCTACTTTCCACCCGGCGTATATACCCACGCAAGTTCTCTCTCTCTCTCTCTCTCTATGGTGTGTCGATGCAGGCGATGAAAAGCTCGAGCTTTCAAGAGCCGCATCCGTGCCGTCTTTATACTAGTTTTCTTCGAGTTACAGTGTGTATAGCGTATGGCTTTTATTATACAGTATTTTTCGCAAGCTATATTTTGCTTTTTATCATTAAAAATATACGTATAGCACATAATTTAAATCCGGATTCTACCGGCAAGGAATTTTAAAGCTCGGCAACATTTTTCAGACTAAATCCCGTATATAAATAATAGCCAAAAGAAGCGCGCGGCAATAATTCGTGAGAGAATAAGTGCATATCCCTCTTCCCTCCTTAGCTCTTTTTACAGCGAAGACGCTGCATCTCGAATCTCGCAGCTGTCGCGCATTGTGCTCGTTGAAAAATGCGCTAAAACCATAGGTTTTTCCGGAGACCGGAGATACCCGATCCTCTTTCACAAGAAGCAACGCCGGAAGCGAGAAACGAGGCTAGATAAGACGCGAGCGCGTTTCGTCTTAACGGTCAGACCACCGCGCGAAATGTGTATGTGTGTGTGTGTTTGTATGCGACTGTTCGCGCAAATGGTGGGCCATTAAATATCGCTCTCGGTGTGTGCTCTCGCGAAAATTAAAGCCACTTGCAGGGGTGCACGTGCACGGAAGAGATACGGGAAAGTTTATTTATTTGATGCGGTAATAAGGAGCGTGTTTGTGTGGGAAGCAAATTTGTTTGCGTCGCGACGACCGCATATTTTGCGGAGAAGCTTTGAATAGGGACGACGGGAATTGAGTTCTGCCTTTTAGGAATTACTGCGTTTGCTGATTTAGTGATGTTTATTAAAGCTTCTTCCCGACTGACCAATGATTTTTCTTTGCAAAAAGCAAAATTATTTTATTAACTTAAGAACGAATTTCCGTTGCAAAGCTCAATTCCTCGAAAGCAAGCAGCATTTCCAAATTAGGCTGATTTCGCCTTAGCCTTGCGCAAATTCAGCAACACTTCCACGCAGACCTCGAGCCAATCCAGGAGAAATTCGCCCGTGAGCAGCTCTGGTCGAGAAAATTTACGATGATATACGCGAGTTGCGGAAATTAATTAAGACGAAAGTTCGGACTTAGTAGCTCCTTCGGCTTTAAACACTGGCCCAGCAGGCACCTATACGCCGTCTCTGCACTTTGGCTGAATTATACAGAGCCCGAGACTCCGGGAGTGGTTATATAAGGTGGAGAGCTTGGATTGGCTTCGGTACCGAGGATTTGAGGCAGGTTCGGTATTTTAAGCTGAAATTTACTATTTTGGTACCATATAAGTACCTACTTTGCGTTTGAGAATTATAATATTTAGTGCAAACTTGAACGGGGTTGTGGGAAACGGATGCTATTACTTTGTAAAATGATAAAAATTTAAATTGAGAATATGTGTATATTTGTTTTAAAATCCAAAATGCTCTTATTTACGTCGGCGGATCGCAAATAAAAGCATCGCTGTATTTGATCTTGCATGTAAATATAGTGCATTTTACATCGGGTAAAAACAGGAAACACATCAGAGCTTTTTGTGAAACAGATAAACGAAAATGCATAAATAATAATAATAATATATCAATAATGATAATAATATTGATATACTACACGAGTAAGAAGCACACAAAATAAATTCGATCAGCCTTCATTCGATTTAATAATAATAAAAAAAAAACATTTGCCCTTCATTCAAACACAGAATCTCTTTCCCGATGCCACATGACTCGACCACCCTAAAAATCAGAATCACCAGCATCAAAAACACGCCGCAGCCCATATCTCCAGTTCGTCCATCTAAAGTAACAAACGAGCTGACCCTTACGAAGCGTTACATCATCAATCCTCCTTAATCCCGCAATGAAGCAGCACCGCAGACCATCATCATGACGAATCATCCCCTATATATATAAGTACAAACTCTTGGATTTGCATCGGACACGAGAAAAGAAAACCGATCGGCTCGCGCTCATGTGTTCAGAGGCTATATGTATAAGACACAGCCGGAGATAGAAACTCGTTCCTACAGATAACATCTATACGAAAAGGAACGAACAGTAGTTATAGTAGTATTAGATGCCGGAGTGTAGGCCGTTAAGATAACGACGAAATTCGTCAAGACGGACGCTATCTGGTCTTTGTCTGCTGAGATGCTCGCGAAGAAAGAAGAATAAGAGGGCAAATTTAGAAAGTTTTTCAATAGCTCCCTCTGTATATATAACACATCGATCTTACTTCTTTTTCTTTGCTCGAGTTTGGCTGCTGCTCTATGCTAAGTTTTCCGATGTCGAGGGACTTTAATTACTCGTGTGTTTATTGCTTCAGCTTGTTGCACGGGTTACACTTTATATACGATGACTCGTGATTCGTAAGAGAGATTCTTTTTAATAAACTCCTAGAATCTAGGACGATCGTCAATCCCTCTGCTGCCACCAGATCGCGTATAGGGAAAAAGCTCAGGCTAACGAAAAAAAATTGAAATTCTTCCTTCCATCTCTCCCCTCCCGGCGAGTAAATAGAACTATTTCGGAACGAACGACGACGTCCTTCCCCGCCGGAAACTTTTCCCGTATATATGCACCTATATTTGTCTCCATCCTTCGAGCGAGCCTGCAGCAATTTCCTCTTCGCGTCGCCTATTGCTTTTCCTCGTCTTCTTCTTCTTCTTCTTCACCAGCCGCCGCTGCTCTGCTTCTTCCCCTCTCTTTCTTGTATATATACTGTCCTTTGTCTCTCATCTCGGGGAGGAACTTGTATGTGTGTGTATACGGAGGGTTGAGCTTGGCCCATTTGTTTGCGCTACTTTAAACGGTACTTCGTAAATTTCGTCGCGACGATTTTTCTTCGGGCTCACGCTGTGCGCGGCAGGCTTATATTGGCTGGACTCGAGCTGCTGTATACTTGTATATGGTGAGACTGGTTTTCGAACGATTTAGAAGCTTTTTGTTGAGGGGTAGTAGTTTGGTGAACGAAATATTTGAATCGATGTCACTTATTTTTTGTAGAGTATCCTCTTGTACACAAATTTATTGCAAACGCTTTAGAAAACTTTGTAATGTCCCGAGTTTTTTTTTCGACTATAGTATACATTCTTTATCGAAATTACACAACTATACGAATGACACGCAAGCTCAATAAACCCCAACAACAAAATCCAGAGTAGCTTCATCACCGCAGCTCATCAGAATAAAACTTTTCCCAAACAATTTACATTTCCAATCAAAGCCGCGAGAGAACTCGACAAGTCAGAGACTAGAAGCCATCTGTAAATCCACAGCTACGACGGTACAGCACTTGATCTCACACGCACAAAAGCTGCCGCGTCAATCCAGTCTCTCACTTAGCGCATCTAATCCAAACATACACAGCCATCACACATACACACACAGTTTCCCTCCCATCATCTCTGATTCTCTTTCGTCGTTGGTATATAGGGGTAGGTATACACGACCTCCTGAGACTCTCTCAGCACCAGAGAGTTTACGAACGTCGCCTTTCGCCGTTTCTACTCTTCCTCTCCTTCGCTTCGAATGCGCTACTGATTTGCGCGCGATTCTCCCGAAGCTCTGCGGATTGAATTAGTACTACCTCTCTACTGTGTATAACTGGATCGAGACAACGCTCGCTGCTGCCGAGGTTCTCTTGAGCTTTCCTCTTATTAAGTACTTCTGTTCGTTACCAGTGTATACAGATGTTAAAGGCTCGGTTAAAGGGTTACGCCTGGAGAGTGTCAATTATGGAAGTTTGGATTTTCAGAGAGAGAGAGAGAGAGATGCTATTTTATATAATTAATCAATTTTTTTAGCGTCAATTTAATTCTCGCGACTTTCAACATTGAAATCTCCGAGCGGCCGAATTTTCCTCTCCGGCGTTCTCGGAAAGATCCTCAAACTCCATCGGCTATTCAGAACCGAAGACGACGAGAGTTTCTGCGTCTCTAGAAGTTGGACGTCGCAGAGCTCTGATCGAATTATCGAGCAGCAGACAGCTCTTCTCGGGTATCATGGTAATTGTGAGAAGTTACACGCTGGCCCCGGCAATATCTCGCTATATATGGAGGGGTTGTCGCAAAATTGGACTTAATTGTCAGTTGCAAGAATATAGCTTTGTGTCTGTGTGTGTGTACAAGGTAGGAAGTTGCGGGGAATTTTGTTTGACAAGTATATGCGCAGGCTACGAATTCCAAGTTTGCTAATAGAGGGAGAGAAGTTTGTCCGATATTAATTTAGTGTCTTTTTCTCAAGTTTGGTATAATTCAATGCTGTCTATCTATATAATCTACCTGATGCACGTTTCATTCACACGTATATCCGTATAAACTCGATCAACAGTTAACAAAAATAATACTTCCGAAACCGCATATCAGCCCATTCACACGCACTAAAGTCGTCCGACGAAAGTCCCTCTCAAGTCTATAGCCGCAAGTTCGTATACCAGACGCACATCACACTTGGCCTTATCTCCAGTCGCTGAAACTCCTACTCGTAGCGTTAACTACCTTCTCTCTCTCTCTCGCTTATGAGCGACGATGTAACTCGTTCGAGAGTTCGGCTAATTTCGGATCAAAAGCCCCGCCAGCGGAAATTAGCTCGTCAAAGACGACGACGACGTCGAACTCGACTTCCCTACTACTACGCCGGAATAATGTTATTATCGCCTTTTGTGCTGCTGCAGAAGCTCAAAAGTGAAGCGAGAGAGTATGACGTGTAGTATTAGGATGTCTGCGTGTGTGTGTGTGTGTGTGTGTGATGTGCTACGTTGATTTGAAGATTCAAGAGGAGGAGAAGAGTCTCGAGTGGGAGAAGCGGTTAATTGTTTTCTGACCTCCGGACTGGTGTGACGACTAAGACGGACTAGTTGTGCTTTTTCTTCTGCGTGAGGTTGACTGTATGTACGTTGTTTTATTTTTACTGCAGTGTGTGTCTTGTGAAAGTTTTGAATTTACTCTGGAGGTTCGTTGTTTTTTCTTTATATATAATAGCTGCGCAAACATTAAATTTTAATATTCTCTCGAAAGAATTTTCATTCCGTCGAGTTATTCTAGAATAACACACTCATTGGAGTAGTTCCAATTTTAAACCTGATGTCAGACAGCGACGCAAGATTCTTCCTAATACACATCTCATTCAGAAAAATTTCCAACACTTAACTTTTTAACAAGATATCCTATACCTCTAACACGAAATTCAATAAGCCACAAGGAGGATCGATCCGACGTCGAAGCATTCAATCGAGTCGACTATACGACTGCGTGAAAAGAGCATCAGACATATCAGTGTATGTATGTATATATAGTATAAGCCAGTCATTGTCGTGTGTTATTGCGCGCGAGGCGCCGCCGCGCGGTTATAATAAGCCGGTGAGCTCGGCGATACATATCCGACGTAATCCCGTAGCTATGCGTCTGTGGTCGCGACTGTTTCGATTCTATCCTCTATTATCGCTCGCGTGATTTTAGTCTGGTATTTTATATGGTGAATAGATTTTTTTGCTGATAACCTTGTGACTTCTGGATGTTTGAGTTGAATAATAAATTAGTTTGGAAAAGTCGTGTAATAATAACATAGCCATCAATAAGAAAGCTTCAAGGAGATAAGCTGCTTTATCGAAACTCTCGGTGTATCCATCACACATTTATATATTAACTTGGAAATTTTCTTTCTTCATATCTCTGTGGAGCTTCGGAGTATGGCTGCTCTCGATATCGACAGTCGAAAATAGCCGACGGCTAAGTTTCGGCTATAAGCCGATCAAGCCTGACCAAACTCTTCTCTGCAGTGTTGCTGCTGTAGCTGCTTCTGCTTCTGTCGGAAACTATTATCCTATACACTGCTTACTTAACAGTTTGTTGTCATGACAAATATATATATCTATGAACAGATTGCGCGATATCGATTGGTTTTCGGCAAACAGATATTAGATTTCGTCGTGGAAACAATGGGGGAATGCGAAAATATAATTAATAACAAATATAATCAGAAGCAACTTAATTGATTAATTTTATTGTTTGTCTTGTTTCAGGTGAGCGGACAGTTTATACATACAACCGGGAATCAGAAACGTGAGTTTATTTGCATGAAAAGGAGCGTATAAATAACAGGAAAAATAATTATTACTTCAACTGAAAATTCACTTGCGGTGGTCTTGAGGATGGCTTCATATTCGCGTTTCGTTTTATGTGTTTGTGAAAGGACCGTCTGTGTGTAATTCTATGAATATACTCAGTCATATAAAAACCAATTTGCGTGCAAAACATGCTTGTCGGGGCTTCGAGTCATAAAATCTCGAGCGACGTGCTCGGAAAATTTTCAATTTCAAAAGTGCGAACAAGATTACGTCGCAGCTCTTAACATTTCCCTCAAAAGAACTTTATTATTTACAAAGTTTTTGAATATAAAATTAAACGTGTGCGAGATGAAGCGGGACCTTTGAAATATATTATAATTAAAATTTTACCGAACTAATTAGCATTTTCGTGCGAATTTTGTTTGAAAATTATAATCGCGCTGCTGTTTAAAAAAAAATTGAAATACCTATTCCCAAAATTAAAACTGACTGAGATTACTAAATGTAAAAACGTACGTACCGATTCTTACTTCGCCAAAAAATTCAATTTTCTATTCAGCGAACTTCAAACATGCAATTACAATTTTTATCGCCTCGCACAAAACGCCAAGAGGAAGTAGCGTCGCTAAAAAACAACTTCCCATCGATTAATCGCGCCGCGGAAGCCGCTGACTGTGCGTTCTTCAATTATTATTTATGAGCGCGCGCAGCACAGCGCTTTAATGAAAACTGAACGAGAAAAGCTTGTCGACGCGCTTGACGCAGATTAATGCCAGTCGCAACTACTATATACGGACGGTTTTCGTTTCCGGATTTTCGAAAATGAGCCGAGAAAGTTAACTGAGGTGATGTCAGTTAATTACATTGGGAATGATTTAACCGGAGTTTTAATGTGGTAGAGATGAAAATATAAACAAGGTGTATGTATATATACATTCTGAAAGATGAGGGAAATAGCCAGAGACCCGAAGAGTTTAAACGGTGGGGGAAAGGCCAGTCCAAAACTGTTCTCTTTTATGGTTACTGTATGGTTCGTCGCTACTTATTTTCGCATGTCCTTACACCGTTAGTGAATATTTGTTCTCATACCAAACTTTCCTCACGCAGGAGGCGAGTCTTCCATTCACTCCTCGATCGCGAGTATAGAGGGAAACTTTAAACGCATTATACCGAATGATCTCGCAACAATAAATCATCAACTCCATCCGGAGCTTCTCTTGTGCAAGAAAAAGCTCTTTAATTAGCAGCGATTTCATCTCTCGCGCACAAAGGCGTGCAGCTGACTAATTGCTAAAACTAAAAACTCGGAGCCATAAGAAGAAGAAAGTCCGCGCGAACTCGATTATTAATCGAAGCACGTACCTCCTCCTCGAACTTGGCTCTAAAGCGTTTGGGAGAGTTAAAAAATACAAGGCGAAGAAGTCCGGAAATTAAGCAGCAGTGGAGTGTATATTGTATATACTTCCTTCTCTCCTTTCTTCGCGAGGAAATCCGAGAGCTCTGCGCGAATCTCGATTTCCACTTTCGCTAATGGCCGCGAGCGAGTTGTCGGCTGCTTCTTTGACGAGAGCTTCACTTCGGGAATCTACTGCCGCGATGCCCAAGTTTTGTTATGTACAGCGTGAGCTTTATTTTGTTACTTTGCTTTGGAGTTTTAGAAGAATTTTAGAAGCTGAAGAAAGATGCTGTGAATGTGATTAGGTAATATCAAAGTGTGTTATGAGCTTTAAGGGGGTTTTTAAATTCAAATTTCCCGCCTAGAATTTACCGACCGAGAACCAGTAACACATAATTATTAGTTTATAAATACTTGCGTTTTCGTCAAACCATCAGTTTACTACTATCATTCAGTTATTCAGCGTATGGTCGGTAAAGCAGTTTCCTGGATAACGACCCCCTAAAAAATCAAAACAATCCAAAGCCACCCTCAAAACAAATATCCTCATTAACTCCTACAAAAAAAGGACAACTACTCACCTCTCAAAAGCAAACATCCAACATCCCTCAGCTAGTCTCCCACCCACTTGGCCGCATTCGGTCTGCCACATAGCGTCCACCGCAAACGTAGCTTTAATTATCTCCGGCAGCTCTCGCGCAGCACAAAGTTTTCGAGCCCGCGGCAGCAGCTGCGCGCACGGACCTGTCGTTAATGTATGCCACTATACTGCCTCTCACCCTGGACTTTGCCACGTGCAGCCAACTTTGCACTCGGCCAAGATTCCGTCGTCGCAGTTTTACGAGAAGCGACTGTAACGGCTCCTTATCAGGGGGGATGGAAAATTATAGGGGGCAAATTATTGTCTCGTGTTAAGTGCTTTGGGAGATAAGAAGTTTTAATTGAGATGCACTTTGATTCCATTAATCGCAGTGCGGAACTATTATTCACTTGTGATTGTTATGTTCACGATTTAACTCGTGAAAATATCCATAAACAAATGATAAAAACAACGATTATATAGCTTGTAAAAATTTCAAAACGCGCGTATAACTTGCAAAAAAAGTCACATATAGCCCCGGTAACGTCAAGGACGCGAATAGCGCGAAGCATCGAAAATATTTATCGAGCTCTCGACGCTCGGGCGAGCGTATACATTTTTCACCGAGCGACGCAATCAACGCGGTTATTTTACGACTTCATTTTTTTGTCATTTAAAGCGTCGTCGCGCAGCCATATTCCAGTGTATATACGGCCATATACGCTCGTATACGTAAATACGTTTTTTTTTCACGTATCGTTTTCGAACGACTCAGCCGGTCAAATATGTCGTAAAGTCGGAAAATTCAGTTGATTGGAGGGTACAGGTATATATAGTGATCGAGTGCTTTGTGAAAATCGGATACTTCTCTGTACAACGAAAAGTAGATGGAAATACAAGAGTGTACAGGCAATTTTTCTCTCGAGTGTGTACATTTATCCGCGTCGCACATTACCTGAACACTGTTCACCGGATTTCGCGAAAAGTACATCAAAAAGCTCGACGTAACGGAATTCTTCAAGCAGACAGAAAGTATCAGTCTTCGATTCAAAAGCACAACGGTATATAACGGCATCATCAATTGACGCGGAAAACCCTATGAATACAAAATTGATAGAATCGATCAAAAGCTGCAGCAGCACGAAAAAAAAGAAGAAGAGACAGGACAGTAATAATTGCCGGCAGACACACGAAACAATTTTTTTTTTTTTTCGTCAAGTGCCTCCCCACAATTTTTCCATTCTCCACGTTTTCGATTCATTTTTCTGTTATATCTCGTACTCTTTTTTCGTCTCAAAAGCTCGCGGTATCGAAAAATTTCGGTTGTCAGGGCAGATTTATCTCGATGCCGGCCATAGCGGATAAATAAATGCGCGACAGCCCGAGCACTTCGCTTTTTTGAAGAGGTTATGGATGATGTAATTTTCGCCGGGAATATATGGACTACTCGCATATTCCCTCGGATTTTCAGCTATAGAGAGAGACAGCGCTGTGGGGTGTCTTTGAAATTTCCCGCGCAAAGAGCGTTTAGTGCGCGGGTCATTTTTTGCTGGACTCCGACGAATTTACGATTGATCGAATTTGAGGAGTTGGATTTTACGGGAAACTTGTCAAAGAGATATCGGATAGGGGGAAAATTCAAGTTTTTCCAGGATATTGTGTTGGAGCTTTTTTTTAAAATACCTTTTAGTTTTACGTACAACAAAGTCTACTTTTTGTGCATATTTACATTCTATAGAATGTCACAAAATCCAGTGCCAAAACAGAAGCTCTACTACCATATATCAATTACAACCTGGAACCTCTATATCCTAGCAATAAATCACACACAATCAAAACCGATCGCTATTGAAACTCGCTCGATAACCGGCGTCTAATAAATTGATCTGGATTTTCTGTTAGTCGCTCGTAATTCACGCCATTATCCCATCTCAAACGAGTCCAAACACCCACATACACACACACGCCGAAATTTCAGCAACGAGATTCAAAGTCGAAAGTTCGAGGTGGGATTAGTTCGCAGCCGTAGAATTCGAAATTGCACTTTTGGTTTGTCGTCGCGGAAGTTGCTCCAGCCACCGGAAAGTAGATCATAGTCGTTAGGCGCATATTCGAGAGACTCCCGCGTATATCCGCGCGAAGCGTTGTCTAATCCTCTCTGTCTAAGCTTCGCGTGACTCGATTGATCGGGACGAAAAATTTAGGTGGGATTCTTTGAGAGGAGTCTATTATTCACGGTGAGCTTTTGAAAAAGAGTGTGATTGGGTTTGTGGTGTGCGAACGAATTTGAATTTTCGAAATCAATGATTTTTATTGTGAATTTTCGAGTCAGCATTGGATTTTAATTATGATGTGAATGAACATATTCGACACTATATACGATTAATTAAAAGCATCGAATGACAGAATATTTCATGTCGGATTTTCCGCAAATTCCACATGATGATGAAGCATCCCAACGATTTCCGTGTAATATTACAAAGTGAGCGTGATTATAACTAGAAACCCTGCGTACTGCAAAAATGTTCCATTAGCAAATATTGGAAAAATGTTTGATTTTAATTAACGTGTATGGCAGAATAACGAGAACACATTCAAAAAATTCTCATCATCACTAAGTATAGTCGTCACTGAACGTTACATCTCGTTTTCCATAAACCCCTTTCGTCCCTTAAATTTCAATATCCTCCAGCTGTCGCCCATTAACAAACAAATCGACGACCTGCAATACTTCAGAATCTTCACGACAGACTCTTCTTCCTTTTCTCTATCTATAGACCTCATGAAAACCTCCGTCAGACTCGCCTTATCAATATGGATGCTCTTCTCGGCTGCATAATGGAGTAGCTCGACTCGCTCTTTATTCTCTCCTTCCTCCCCGGAAATCTCATCGTTGTAAATGAAATCGCCACTTCGTGAAGTAATTAAGAGAGGCTTCCCGAATAAGTTTGCGAATTTTCTTTTTTCCGCTGCCGACATTGACGCGCCGAGCGTGATGGACATGAATTTTAAGTGTTGGAATTTTTTCGGCTGTGCTTTAGCGGTTAATGCGCGAGTGGACATTTTTAATTATTGCAAATTTTGAAGCTCGGAAAGTTTTTAATTGAAGCCCCTCGGAATTGAGTATTTTTTCGAGGTTTTCAGGAAATAGAATGCCGTATCCTTATTTTTGAGTATCAAAGTTTGATTGTATGGTTCTCAAATCAACTTTTATGGTCGATCATTTAGTAAAATTTTTGAATTATTAAGCACAGTATCGATAATTAAACTGGATTGCAAGCATAGTTATGTAACCGAGCGTTATTCACTAATTGTATAATTATACTAGAACCATAATAACCAACTATCTAGCAACGTTTACCTATACCTTAATTGGACAACGAAGCATCTAATTCTAGGCTCAGAAAGCTATATTACATAATTGATAAAGCGCATACGCAAACGAGGCGCGTTATCCAAGCCTCGTTAATACAACTGCATTATTGATGTAATATACCACGTAATAGTCTGATTTTAGCTCCAATTATAAAAAAAGGCATTACTCCACTTTCACCAACAAACAAAACACATGGTCGTATACATGAGAAGCCAACATATAGCATTCATACGGTTTTGCGTGTAAGGCAAAAAATGGCTTTTTTTGTCGGAAGCCTTATTATTATCCTCTGCTTTTTTTCCATTGAAAACATGCGTGTATATACGCATCACGACGCATTGTAATATACTCTCGCTTTGTATTTGAAAAACGACCGTTCGTTCCAATTTCATAATAATTTCGTAAAAAGAATAACGTGTGATTCAGAAAAATTCCTTTTTGCAATACATAACCGCATATTATATCTCTCGGATCAGCTCCATTATCTCAATCCACGATCAGCCGTCACCTATACTCCCATTCGACAGATGAATCGGATCTTATCGGCTGCATCTCATCCCGTAAAATCAATCTCTTTCTCGTGGCGGATTTGTCTTTTTCATTGCGCAATATCGAGGTTAATCCATACTTTTTCTTCTCCCAAAGACTGTAAATAAAATACGATTTAACGAGCGAGATGTCATTACGAGCTATCGAAGCCTTAAAGAAACTCTCGAGCGTTTATTTTTAATTAGTCCGGCAACGAGATGACGACACTTTGCAGCCGCTATTGTTAAGCGACGATGGCGAGTCTTTCCTTTCGCTTCGTTGCGTTTTCATTAGAGAGAGAGACGACGACGTTGTCGTAGTTGTTGGTGTATCGTTAAAATGGATGTAATGCTGTTGTGTTGACGGAGGAAGTTGCTCTTGACTCTTGAATAGATGAACGTTTAAGCGAAACGTCGCGTAGTAGTGTGCTTTAATTTGAAGACTCTCCTCTCGTTGTATGTTTTCATTCCGAGAAGTGAATAGGAACTGATGTTAATTATAACGCAAATTCCACTACCTTTTCTCGTGCAAAAATAGAAGAAGAGAACTTTTTAATTTATCAGGACTCTTATTATTAAATTCTCTGCACACAATTGCTTGGAAAAAAACACAGCGCGCATCTCCCTTTCAAAATTCACTTTTCTCTCGGCCACGTGCATCACTCGCTAATGAGGCCGAGACTCCGAGAGTTTTGTAAGAGCGAGAGAATGACCCTCTCTCGTCAATGTCCCTTTCTCTTTTAAATAACGGCGCAGCTGATGCAAAATCTGCACTATACACTCTCGGTTTGATTAATTAACGTCGAGAATGAGTTATCTACGATTTTTAAAAGATTAATATACTAAAAAGTGTATTATGTTACAATCATGCTGATGCATCCCTCTAGAAACAAGGCTAGGATATATAGAAAAAGTGCGCGACTTCGTTTATACGACACCAACAGTAAAAACCCGCCTTTATGACCGCCGAAAACATCACGACGACTGCTGCAGGTACATCCCTCTCGTCTTTTCCAACTACAAGGACTCAACTGTGCGGAGGGACTGGCACTTGAGTAAAAGCTCGAAAGAAGGAACGACTTTTGTTTATGCCTTTTTTTAGAGCTCTGCTGCTGGATTGTAAACGAAAATTCGAGCTTTTTTCTCTCTCTTTCAAATTTATTTCGAGGTATAATATCTTACCACAGGATCGCACGTCCAGTAGCAAAAGTCACGTGCGCAAGCTCTCGTGTAATTCAACTGCAGGACACAGAGACCGGCGCGAGTAATTAGGGTAATTACGTGTCGTAATAAGAGGACGTCCCTCCTTTCGACTATATATTGTTTCCTTTTCCGCGACGAGATTACAACACACGGAATTCCTCGCGATTAATGCCGCGAGGGTATGTCGGAATCTCCTCTTTTTTTTCCTCGTCGAATGCACTACGCTGACCCAGATGTTATATTCGAATGAACACGCGGTGTTTCGTTCGTATCGACGTTTCTTTTTCTCGTTCTTTTTTTTCTCTCGTTCATCAAAGGGTACATATACACGTGAAAACACGTGTTTTATACAGATGAGATGCTCTCGGCTGCTGTATATAGAAAAAAACGTAGTGGATGAAAATGGGGGTTATACAGCTGTTGCGGAGAAAACGACAATTATCGGTAACGATAATCGCCGCTCTTGCAAGTCGAGAGTCTCGTTTCCGGGGTGACGCTCGACGCCCTCGAGCAGCCGATGCTTGTCGATAATTTGGCTAATCGAGTTAATCAAGCGAGCGAGTACTTGCTTAGCTCTATAATTATGTCGAATGTTCCCTGATCGTCTCGTCCTCTGCGATAACTCCATTTCGTGGAATACATGTATACATCCCTCGTAAATATATATCTCAGGAAAAAGAGTAGCAGAAAACGTCGACCCAAAAGCCAGGCGAGCCGTAATAACGCGATAAACACATTTTTCCGCGCGCCCGCGTATAAACTCGGCGACGCGGTCGGGGGAAATCGAATTTCCGAAGAGAGCGCAGCTCGCGAAACCAATCGCCGCGAAAAATCACAAGGGGGAAAGGAAGGGTTGTCTGCGGAGGAAATTTCAGGGAAAGGGCTCCTTGGGATGGGGTTCAATGTTAAGTTATGTAAAATTTTATGTATATCAATAATCGAAACTAGCACTTTCATTACCTAGGAAATCAAATTTCGCGCCCTTTTTGCGAAAAAGCACAATAAATTACTGGGAGAATTGAAAAAGCTTCTAAAACTTAACTGTATACCTATTAACCTCTGCAGCAGTACAGTACACAGTTTACAGAGTCGCACCTCTCCGGCAACTGTATACGAAGCCTAAAAGCTCTAGCACGTGCGGGTCGTCTCGGCTTCTAATCCGCAATGACGCGTAGCAGTAGCTGCAGCGATTTCTCTCCCCGTCGACGACGACTATAGTCTGTCCTCCTCTTCCTCCTCCTTCTCCTCCATCTCACGACTTACACCGCGGAAAATCGAATTTCCACTCGACCTTCTTCGAAAGCTCGCCGTCGCGACTCTCTTCACGCTTGACCCTTTTTGCAAGCTTCTTCCACCTCGACAAAGCTTTTCGCGCGCTGTGTGCCGTGATTCGATTTGCAATTTTATCTCGCGAGAGTAAAACAGCGTGCAGCTCTGCAGCAAAGTGATATAAACGCAGGGCGCTTTTATGAGCGCGCGTAGGTGTAATTAGGTGATTAAAAGTTTTTCGGAGCGTAGAAACTTTATATATTTTGTTTACGCGGATCGTTCTCTCTCTCATTCTCGAAGTGGGTTAACGCAATTGTGCAAGCTTGCGCGATTTTAGATAAGCGTGTAATTAGTAAAGTTGCGTTATTAAACGAGAGCGCGGCATACGTGTAAAATTAAACTAATAATATACATTCTCGTTCATATAATCGCGATATAACATCAGAAATTCAATCAATGCATACGCGTCAGTCCCTCCCGTATTTTATCTAATCTCAGCACAGATTAGCCGTCTAGACCACCGCATCCTCTCGAATCCCAGATCTCCATCATCGGTGTCGGTCCGAGTATAGTCTCTCTCTCACTCGCGGGCGCATCTGATCCACGAGGATTTCCGCATCCGACGCAATTTCCGAGGCGACCGACGATCGATATACGGCGTAGAGTGTGTATATATATATACTATATAGCGACGGCTCGATTACGCGACGGAAATGTGCGCCAGGGACGAACGGACGGATGAGATGATCCAGTCACGAGGGATCGGTTTACGCGGGATGACGGCACTGCTCTGATCATCGCTTGGCTGAGCTTTGACTGGACGGAAGAGGTTGAAGCTTTGGGGTTAAGAATTTTTTATCATGATTATTTAAATTTTCTCTTCTAGTACTCTCTGTTCTCATTAATAATAATAATAATAATAATCAACCGTTCTAGAAACGCGTTCCAATTAAAGCAAAGACGAACAATCTCGCAGTAAATTGCAGTGAAAAGAGGCGCTAAAGCTCGGCCCCACTTAGCGACAAGACGTTTAAGTGAATCGCTAATTGTATCAAGCAAAGTGTCGCTCTATAGAGAGTGACACCTCGAGAGAGAGAGAGAGAGAGAGAGAGAGAGAGAGAGAGAGAGAGAGAGAGAGAGAGAGAGAGAGAGAGTAATGGTCCAGGCGACACTGCGTCTACTTTTGCAAATGGCATATCGGCTTTTGGGACACGCAGCTTCCTTGGGAAATTCCATCAGTTAAACGCGTTAACTGCTCTTTGATGATCCGTCCTTTGCTCCTCAGAGTCTATATATATACTGCACTTTACTGCTGCTGCGAAGGGTCGACTCGATTTCATTGGATTAATCCATGCAACGTTATAATTATTATACAGTATATAATAAAACATATATTTCATCAACGGAATATCAAAAGCTCGCATTGTAACATACATACACAGACACACTTCGAAAACCAACAGCAGCAGCAGCAGCACTATTTCACTCTACTTAGCCAAGAGCAGCTTCACCGCAAAACTCCACCGATGCATAATAGCTCTCGGGCTGCAGCACACGTCGCTCCCCGGCGCATGTAAACTGATAACTAATCTTCATGTCAGCGCGCACCGCAGAAATTGCGCTAGTTCGCACATGTGACTCTACTCTGCTGCTGCTGCTGCTGCTGCTGCGCCTGGCGTCAAGTAACCCGACAGACAGCACATAATCGTTCGCATCTGCATAAGCGGATTCGCGACGTTTGCGCAAAAATATGCTGAGAGAGAGTGAGAGAGAGAGATGAGATGGAGGAAAGGTATACGATGCGTTTGTTACGCGAGGATTAAGAGCTGTTTTGGAGATTCTGTTTTCCAAGGGGGCGAGTGAGATGTTTTCTTTTGAAAAATTGCTTAATTCAACTGCGTACTATATACACATGCATATGCAAGTGATATTAAATTCCTAGTTTATGTATATCTCTCCCTGTCTCGCGGTATATATTCTCTCTCTCTCTCTCTTTGTTCGCATATACACACTGCGCTTGGAGTGTGTTATAACGCGTTTTGCTAAAGTGACAAGACAATCTGTCTTCGCTCTGCTCTCGAGATTATTTCGCCTTTGGCGCGCGCATCTTGACACGCCGCCGGAGAATATTAATTTCGTCTTATCCTCTCTCGGAGTCAGCTATTTTTGTCTGGCTTATAAACAAGCTGCGACACTTTTTTCCAAGACACTACTAGACCGAAAACCTCAAACTCTCCTACCTATACATAGAGGAAATAAAAGGAAGAAAATTATTCCACCTAATAAAAGAGAGCGCAATAAAGCGTGCGTATATCATTTAATTTGCATATTTGAAATTACTCGCACGGCTCGTCGTAATCAAGCCGAGGTGACGTGTGTGTGTGTGTGCGTCAGTCGCTATAATATACTCTGGGCCGTAAAAAAAAAGAGAAGAATAAGTGGAGCAAGGGCTGCGCGGTGAGAAAGTATCGATGTAACAGCTCACGCATCCGCGGGAATAGAATAACCCGTAAGACATAAAAGCCTGCAGCCGCGGAGGAATATAAACCGAACTTCCGATGGTATCTCGAATTTTATATTTCGACCTCGAGGATTCGGCTGCTCTCTGCTATACTGCTGCGGGACGAGCTTTTCTCTTTGGATTGAAAAGTCATGTCGTATTTTTCTGCGAGAGAATTATTTTGTTTGCGTTTTTCTTCTTTATATTATATAACAATAGCAAATAAAAAACAAAGCGAATGAAAGCTTTATGGTACCGCAGAAATGCCGAAACGAGAAATATAATTTCATTAATTTGCGAGAAGCCCCTGTGAGAGTGAAAAAAATAATCAAGTGAAATCGCTCCTATACCATAAAAGCGAGCTTTTTAATCAATCAATCGTTAGAGAAAAAACAATTACGCTGTGTATAGAGAGAGAGAGAGAAATAAAAAGTAGGCCGCGAACGACTGCGCTTTGTGCGTGTGTGAAATTCTCTCCGGAACAATTGGACAGAGCAGAGTATAGCTGCAATGACTGACAAACGCATCAGCGGGAAAATTTCGGCTGAAAATCCACGCGCGCACACGCGACTACAAAGGCTTTCGCGCTTATTCTCGCTCTTTTTTTCTCCGGAGGAGACTAGACTATTCTTTTCTTCTCGTTTGCTCGCTGGAGTATGTTAAATAGGCTGCTGGACAGTTTTAATTATACAGAAGAAGCAGAGACGCGGTTCTTTTTCTTTTGCCGAGAGAGAAAGAGCAAATAATTTTTCGTCAAAGGGCGCTTAATGAAGCTGGCGGGAGCTTCCTGAGGGCTTGATCAATAGCGCTGGGCTTGTTAATAGATGTCGTTTAATTAAAAATGAAGCTCTCTCTCTGTGATGCGGAGAAAGAATTAGGGGGGTAGTCGTCTTTTATTCTTGAGCTGGTTTTAAAATTGTTGGTAAAAATATTGCCTTTGATATCCGATGAAAAATAAGATCGAACTGCGAATTCTTTTCCATTCACGCTGTTCTTATATGCAATCGTTCTAAAGATAATATACTCATCCTTGAGTCGAGTCTGCTGCATCGATTCTCGGAATGCATCTCGCTATCATACAACATAACGTAAACAGGAGAAATATTCAAATAAGGTGATGCGCGGGATGTTTCGCGGAAAAGCCATTATACTCAGGAGTCTTTTTGCGGCTTCTTTCGCGAGATCCGAGAAATGGTCGCGTTCTTTTTTTCTTCTTCAAATGTGTATGAACGTAATGTTGACTTAGAAAATGCTTTCGATCACACGCGTGGGAATCGCGATTGAATTTTAAAATGTTGACGAAAAACTCAATTTAGTCCAACTATAAATTTTCAATTCCGTATGAACTCTCGTTGGAATCGGAATTTGAAATTTCGAATTTTCCCGCCCTTTTGAATTTAACTTTCATAACTTCAAAATTGATGACTCTTTTCTCGGGAAATCGAGCAAAGGAAGACATTATAAACTTCACAAACTACTATACTTCTTTTCTTTATTTTTCCTGCAGAGCAAATTCCTCGCAGAATTACAGAACTTAAAAGTTCGCCGTTTTTTTTTCAAAAAAAGGAAAGAATGAAAATTCCGTTAATTTCCTGCTCAGTTTACTCTTCGATAAGTCTGTGTTCAAACAATACTCGAATAAAAAGTTTTAATTAATTTAATAATCCAGAAAAGGGACTCATTATGCAGCGAATTCCAAACTTTTTCGCGGACTAAACGAGTCTTTATAGCGAGAAGTACCACCATTATATTTCCGTTCCTCGAAATTCCTTCCGCGCGAGCAAAAACAAAAACACATTCCCGTCCGTCAAGCATCGACACTCAACTCCAAAAACTTTCGTCCAGGAATTACACCCTCACGTCAGACGTATATTACTCTAGTACTTGTTTTGCCGGAGCGTCTTATTAACGATAATACTGCGCGCGAGGCTCGTTAATGAGAAGCCGGAACTTCGTCGTCGGCGAAAACACAAACAACCGTGTGTATATGTGAGCTTAGTTGTTGACGCGAGCGGTTTAATCTGCATTTAGACCAGTAGCGAGATGTGCGTTTAGGTGTTGAATTTTTATACGGGCCTGTCAAAGGCGAGTACTGAGGAGGTGTTATTTTATTGGATGTCGTAAAAATTATCTTGGATTAGACAAGATCTATTGCGGTGAGTGACGTGTGGATAGTAGTATATAGGGTGTATAGTCAGACGCGTTGATGACTGTAAAAATAGATTGCTTTCACTTTATACATCAGGATAATAGTAATAATAGTAAAAGGAACTTACTTGTGAATCAATTTTATCGATGTTAAAGTGATTGCACTTACTTCGAGTATCTTATGAAAAGGTACTTTAGCTAATATCACTGCAGGCGATGACATACATCGTAAACGATCGATTAATAAAATTACTACAAACTAAAATCACATTCCTCCTTTTACTCTCCCACACACGCAGACTATCGCAGAGGAAAAACCGGTCCGACAGCTCCTATTATCATCCCTAATCAGTACTTAAAACTGAAACTACCAGCTCGAGCTAAAGCTCCTAGTTGCTCTAAAAGCCGGAGGCAACGAAAAAGGCAGCGAAAGGGGATGCATGCATCCATAATTCGCAATAAAAGCTTGCCGCGCTCTCATATTTCGTTTAATTAAATGAGAGCGAGGTCGTCTCGTCGCCTCACTTTCCCCTGCACACGCACTACTGGCTTCGCTTTAATCCATAATTCTGGTACGTCGTTGTGTGTGTGTGTGTTTTTCTTTTTACGTAGTTTAGCGAACGTTGGACTACATTTTTTTCCTTTTAATTAATAGCGCATCTCGTTCAATGATTTAAACAGAAAAATTCAAGCTTCCGAATTCTTTCAATCCGCGGAATTTCTGTTTTATACGATATCCGAGATAGTTTTAATTATAACGTGTGCAGAGTTATACTATTGGAGTTTTACGCGGCGCGCGGCGAGTTAATTGCTTTTTAATTCCGCGTCTAACTTTGTTTTAGTTTATAAATTCATTTTCCCGAATGAATATTCAAGCTGGTGTTGAAACTAACAATTTGCATAACCTCGTTTTCGGCGGAGCTTTCAAGCACGAATCAACACATTCTTAGACAGACACCAAAGTGAAATCTGACAACGGGTGTGGAATGGTATACACTACACACAATATACACTCGATATAAATCGTCTCTATCAATTAATCTATTTTCGTAGCTTGAAAATCCGATCGACAGATATAATTAAAGTTACGCGCGGTATATTAGCCGCAAGCTCTCAAGTGCGTAGCGATAGACGGACTCTCAGTCAACGATCGATTTCATTTAAATCGACTGTCCACTCGACAACACGGCTCATCATTCATTCGACTCTCTCTCTCTCTCTCTCTCTCTCTCTCTCTCTCTCTCTCTCTCTCTCTCGGGTTGATATCAATTTTAAAACACGAGATGACGTCTGTAGGACATGTCAAAACCGTACATACACCGGACGTACATACTACTGTATTACAGAGATAGAGGCGGACAGAACTTATTAAACAAATACGTATATATTTCGAACAATCAAATGGAATGGCTCTCGTTTTTATCTCGTCCAATCGACAAACTGACGCTGCAGTTGTACAACAAAAGCTCGCACATTCGGCCTCGAACTTTGCTTAATCCCCAAAGTACGTATAGCAATGATCTATAAAACAATGAAGCTCTCACACACACGCATACACATATAGGTACACACTCGGTTTCTCGCGCAACGCAGTTAAAAAGCGACGAAGCTATCCGAAAAGGGGGACAGCAGAGCTTGCGGGCAGGATAGATTCGCGGAGCTTTTAGCGTTTTCGAGCTTTTACGAGCTTGCGCCGTTGAGGCTTTTGTGTGAACTGGCGAAAGGGGGACAGGGACGCGTATGTGGAAAGGGACGAGACACTGCGGAGCTGATATGGGCGGAGCCGTGGAAAAGCTCGCTCCAGATTTCGTTAGCGCCCGCGTCGCGGAATGCTGTGTCGCGTCGGTAATTGTATCAAGTATACTTTGGAGGGTGTGGAGTAGTGATGTAGACGGAAATGACATCACGCTCGGATTACGCGACGCGCGAGAGGGATGAATTGCTGGGTATTAGCAAGAGGAGAGATGACTCGTTTTTAATTTTTTTTGTTTCTCGCTGGAAGGTTTATATATAATATGATATTCTGAAATTTTAATTAGGAAATTTTCATAATAGAGAGATACACATCACTGTACTAGACATAAAAAAAGAAAATAACAATCGCCTTCGCTATCATCGACAATCGATAATCCCCAAGTTCTAGTGTACCGGTACAATGCCAAAAGCATAAAACGCAGCGATAACTTCTCTCCGCCGACATTACGTAAATTCCAGCCGACAAATAATCCACATCAGGCCTTCGAAGCACACACACATCATCCACTGTAAATAGCAGCCTACAAACAAACAACAGCCGGCATCGATACACCTCGGCCTTGAACCATAATGACGCGCAGTAGTAATAATAACGCGAAAAAAAAGAGACAATCCGCGAGGCTCGTATAACTTCTCCAGCCTATACAAAAATCGCGCGCGCACACGCGAGAAAAGGCCATTGTCGTCGTCCTTGCTCTTTGGCATAAAATATGCAGAGGATACATATATATATACACAGACACACAGACGAAGGCTGTTGTTGCAACGGGCATATCGATTGCACACACGATCGCCCCCGGGAAATTGGGTTAGCGATGTATGTATGCGAGTATGAATTTTCGAAGGTCATCGAGCGGGAATATCGCTACTAAGCTGAGTGACGATCGTCCGGTGAAACGATACTAGCCTTAGGCACGATAGGTATATGGAAAAGTATATTATATAGATTCCGATGTAAGTACTGATAGTGAACTGTTATTTTCTCGCTGTACGCGAGATTGCTGTTATATAGAAATGGAAATACGCGATGCACCGGAAATTCGAGTATTTACGGTTACTCGTCTGCTGCTGTTTTCAGTGGCTTGTTGATGGTCCGTAATGAGCTGTTGGACTATAACGTTTTGCGGTGTAACGCGATGCGGAGTATCGTATTTTCCATTGAAATTCGGGCTGTAATGTGATTCCGTATAGATAACGTTACTGATTATAAAATGAAAATGGGCAAACTTTCGGTTGCATGGTTATACCATGACACAAAGTTCCACATCACCATAAGAAACAATCCAATGCTCAACACCGCGAAAGCTCTTGACAGTCGGTCTCGACGATAACGTCACCCCCATCCGCAACTTGCTTTCTCTCTCTCTCTCTCACAAAGAGAGGCGTGACGCAACGTATATTACAACGTAGCCAGGACTGCTCGAGATTAGAGTTACCGCGACTCTCCCGGTAACGTGCCGCTGACAGCGCGTCCCTGCAAGAGAATCGTGGCTGGCTTTACGCTGAGTTGACTACTTGGGATGATGAAATTTTTTTTTTTTTTTCATTATTATCGTTATTAAGAAGCTTGACTGCGATGTTAATGCGAATTTTTTTCTCTTCTGTTTCAGGTGAGTCTCTTAGACCTAACAAGGACACGTAATTATAAACGAGTATAGGTGAGTTTTCAGGGAAAATGTATACACAAACAGCCATCGCGAGATAATGAGAGTCGTTCTCTCGGAAATTTGTAAAATTCGTAAGGTAAATATAAAACGCGATAAAAAGAGAGCACCAGCTATGAAAAGGCTAACGAAATTTCGAGATGATAATGATGTTTGCTCGGCTAATTCGCTCCTTTCTCCGGCTGCCTGGGCAAATACGCTCTTCGAATTAAAACAAACCCGTCAAGATCCCGAATCTCCCCGGACTTCAGAATCGCATTAACTCCTCTCTCTCGAATTAGAATGTAAAACAGTATAGCTTGTATATCATCTCTGATGGATGACTATAAATCCGAGAGTGTTATGTGTGTATTTTTTTTTGTCTTCACCGGAAAACGAGTTAATGGAGGGGAAGTAATGACTGAAAAGCTTCTTTTTTGCATGTTTGCCCGCGATTTCCGGCTGGTATCGGAGTGTTTTTGCTCGTTAGACTGGCGGTTTTAGGTGAGTGTCGATGACCCGTTGGAAAATGGAATTGATGGAGCTGCTCGATGGCGCGGAAGGATTAGAGTGATGTTTAGCCTGATGGTTGGCTTCGAGGGTGACGTATTTTGCCGCAGATTTTTCCGGCATGTCGTGTGTCCGTCTTCAACTGCGGGACATCGAATTTATCTCTGACGATTTGAATAATAGAAAAGATTCCCTACACAATTAACTTGGACGTAACTGCAAGTTTTATTTTTATCATTCCGTTACATTCCGCGAATTGAAGATTAAATCTGTATACGCATCGCTTTGTTCAAATTCTTTCGATACTTCCACCGCTTATCCCGGATGCGTGTGTGGTTATATATATACGGTGGATTTTTTTTTTCATTAATTATTTCGGCTTTAAATGCAGTAGAGAGAGAAAAAAAGAGAATTTTCACAATATTTGAATTGCGATATTTCACAGAGAGGAAAGCTTTCGAATGATACTGTGTACTCTTTCGTCCATCAATCGAATGAAATTTCCACGGCAGATTTATTCGTACATCCGTCACTTTCTGATAAAAAATATAAAAAAAAGAATTCACAAAACTCCATTGTTGAAATTTCACGAATAAACGCATTGTAAACTGGATACATATTCCGTGAAAAAAAAGGTAGAAAACTTTCCACCAAAGTGAAATTCTCCATATCGCAAATCTGCTTTCGAGATCGCATATAACCTTTCGGCTTCTTTCTTCGACTTATACACGCGAATATATAATACACATATATGAGTTTGGGAAGAAAAAAAACTTTTCGCCGCAGCGAGTTAAAAAGTCAAGTGCAGAAAACGACGTCGCGTGATGTCCCGCACTCTCACACGAGACGAATATCAGTTTTCGAACTTGGCCTTCCATCTCGCTGTTCAACTTTTAAATCGAACTAATGAATGTTCGGCCAACTTTTGGCTCTTATATTTCTCTCCAAGGATTACACCCCGGGAAATTCGCGCGAATTATTATTCCTCGACTAAATCGACAGCTACCGCTATTAATTTTCAACTGTGTGTTTGGGGAGAAATATACTTATTCGATCGATCTGCGGACTCGAGAATTCAAAGTTTATTTTGAGAGGCTGTATAATACTCGAAAACCCGTTGAGTTTCGATTAGTATATATATATATTATAAAATCAAACAGCAAAATCAAGACTAGATATTAATTATAGTCGAAAGAAAAAGTGCCAAGTATAATCATCATACTTTTCCATCATCGCAACCGTCTCGCATCCGTATTATAATTGCACAATTTAAATTCAAATGCAGACCAATGCTAACCCTGATTAATGATTCGAAATGACTCTCTCGCCGTGAGCTCAGAGACGGCTAATGAATGCCCCGAGTGTCGTTCTCTCGTAATTATACGCAACACAGTAGAGCGAGAGAGAGAGAGAGAAAGCTTCATATATTCAAGCTGAACACCGCGTCAAAATCATCGCTGACAAGAAAGAGCACTTTGCATCGGGTATATAAATGGAACGTTGCCTTGTATAAATATTTTCCTTCTCTTTTACATCGAGATAAACATATATACACAAGCAATGAACTGTAAACAAAAGCCACGACGCAGTTCTTTTATTGAAAAAGCCGAAAGATTTCATACCCCATTTTGTCCTCGGAAACTTTCCTCGTTTCCTGCTTCTTTTTCTTTTACAACTATAATCCTGTTTCCTCTCTGTCTCTCGCGTGCGCGCCGACTGTTATACCGCGCGACACACAGCCGCATGTGTATACCTCTCCCCTACACTACCTCCTCAGTGTAATCAAGGACATATCTCAAAGGGGACAAAGTTGCCGTCGTCATCTTCGTTCGCGTCTCTTTCTCTCTCTCTCTCTCCGAGAAACGAAAGTAAAATTAGAGTCGCGAGTTTTCTTTTTTTTTTACTCGGCTAAACTTTGTTTTCTCGCGAGACGAGAGCGCGTTTAAAAAGACACTTTATACGAAATCGCGCGAGGTACTTTGAGATGCGGGCCCTTTTCATGATATCTTGTTATCGGGACTAGATTTTTTATCGGATTGTGATATGAGAGTTGAGAAACAAGGATAATTCTTTTTAGCTTTATCGTTATAGTATCATCTGCAAAAAGTGCGAATGTCAGGTATTTCTCCAGGTCGGATATATAAAAAATTTAACAAAGCCAGCAAATTGCGACGATCCCGGCAGCTCATAAGCCTCTCTCCTTGAATTTCAACTTCGTTGTTCGTTCGCGACTTCTCCTCTGACGCTCGTAAAGTCGAACGAGCTCGTATACATACTACCCATACACCTATGTGTGTGTGTTTGTGTATGTGTATATATATATATATAAAGCTTGCAGTCGTTTTTCCCAACAACGGATCGGTCACGCTAACTGTCCGACCCTTCTTCGAGAGTATCCCCCCTTCCTACGAAACGGAAACGACTCGTGTCCTCGGCTGCTGCTGCTGCACCCTTGGCTCTATTTTCTTCAGGGTATGTATGTGTGTCTGTGTGTGTGTGTGGCGCCCTGAAGTCGTTGGGATAAGTTGTGTATAGGAGGGTTCAAGGGGTGAGTGGATCGCTCGGTGCTTAGACTCAATAGCCATTGTTAGGGAAATTGCCGATGGAGAAAGTTTCGCGATGGAAATTGGAGCTTTTGCTGTAGAAGTCTGTATTCTTTTTATAAGGAGATTCAATTTTTCAGTCTGAATAAAAGCATATTTTATATAAATATATATACACACTGCGCGTCATGACAGTATAGTGTGGTTTGTTATTAAATTTGGATGGGCGGTCACGTAGACCTGCCTCGTTTTTCGCGTCTCTCCTTATACTCTGGAGAAGAAAATTGTGGCCGCCTTTTCGTCTAGCAGCTTGTCTTTATTTTCTGCCTCTTTTGGCTCGACGTCGCCTCGTCTCTACAAGCGGGATGAAGTTCGTCCTGAATTTTAGTATGCTGCGTCGATCCTCTCGACGATAGTGTGTCTGTATGTACGTGAAAGTTTTCGTTGTGTACATTATTTTTGAAAAAGTAATTTCGTTCGTATGAGACTTTCCAGAAAAACACGTATTATACACCAATAGAAAAGCAATAGCATCTTTAAAATTGAAAGAGACAGAGAAAACTAGATTTTTCCCTTACAGAGGACTACTCTTCTATACTCTGATTTTCCAGGGCTACGCGAATCTCATTCCGATATATTCAGCCCGGCTCATCGAAGTTTCTCCTCCTTCGTAACGATATTAATGCATGTATGCGCTCGCGAGATATCGACACGCGATTGGCTCGGAAAATTCGCGCCAAGTCGTAAAAGAGAAGAGCTTGCGCGAGATGTGTCTTCTCATGAATCATGCATGATGGTATATAGAAGCGAAGGTTTTGCTCTTTTTTCTTGCGTTCTCTCTCTCTTATTAAAGAAAATTAACTGCGACTACTGACGTTCTTTGAATAAATAATAATGAAAAAAATGTTGTTTATATAATACAGAATCTTTTGTGTATTGTATACTGGAGAGAAAGAGCGCGAATATTCAAATTTTGAATTTTCTCACGGACGACGCAGCCTCATTCCAAATTCACGATGCGACTCGCGAAAGTGTATTACAGTTATAGTGGAATTCCTAGGGTCTAATCATACACGTAATACAATTCAACTTTTTCACCGAGACTTTGCATACGTATATATTATAATAACACACAAAATATTGTATCTCAAAAATGAAAAAATTCAGTTTACAAGAAAAGCTCTTAATGAAATTCACTTTGCCAGCTATGTACTCGTATAATCTTCCGGTCTTTATCTCACAATCTTCTCTCTCTCTCTATCTCTCTCTATCTGGATGTGCCACTTTTAATTCTTCTGTTGGCCGTATTTTCGTCTCTCATCAGCGAATTCTCAGTAGAGTCACGAGTAGATTCCAGGTCAATTTTTCCCGTTCGTTGATTCCGCTGTGTTCTGACGCTTTTCCGCTGCCTAATCCCTCTTTGTTATACATCTATATAGCATCTTGAGAGAGAGAGAGAGAGAGAGAGAGAGAGAGAGAAAGAGAGAAGAGGATGATTTTAATGCCTTAATCCTTTCGAGATGTACGTCCTGCTATTGAATTCAATTCCTAATTACGAAAAGCTGCAGTCTTACTATTTTTAAAATAACGACCCCCCAAAAGAATCTCCAAACAAGCTGGGATCCCTCGCAAATAAACCCTATACAAAATCCTGAAGCGAATTTCTTCGGAAAACGAACCGCAACAAGCTGTAAGCGGCTCAGCCGCAGCTGAGTGATCGTATACCGGATCCTCTATATATCTATACATATCGTGGTTCAAAGAGCCACAGTCGGGAGACGAGCAGCAGCGGGTCTTATCCCTTGTCTCGAGGCAAACGTTTTCGGACTACACTGTTAGGGATCGGATTTCGACCGGCGCTTCGATTGCCAGAGACCTGACCTCATTTCCGTTGGTACCAATGTTATGCGCTGGTGTTCACCATGATGGAGACGCGTTTCCTTGTTAAGAGGAATCGGTTGAATATCGAAGATATTGTATTTCGAGGCTCACCGTATGAGATGTTTCTTGATGTGTCCATAACTCATCAGCGTTTATCGATACCCTGAGGTCACAGCTTCTCAGGTGTTCCACGACGTGAAATATACTGCTAAGAAACTTGAGGTAGCTGACGAATGGGTTTCGTAAAATACGTCTATTTTTGTATTAGTCAGTTCCAAAATATATCCTCGTGACTCCTTTCGAAAATAGTTGAGTAAACATCGTTATACGATTGCCAAAGTGATTAATCACAAGCGCGAGTCGTTTGTCAAAGTTCTTAAGAAAACACATTACGTGCGTGTCAGATCGTATACGGATAAGCACAAGGAGCTCGGAGCTTTTTAGTCAGTCAAAATGGAAAGCTCTCGAATGAGCTTTTCTGACCAATTATACTTAATGAAAAGTCGAGTATCTCGAGCAATAAAATCTCGTCGATGCGTTGACCGGATAGTCGCTCTCGAAGTCATTAATCAACCAGTACTTATAGTCAAGGGAGAGCTAGTTTTGCTTATCGCGATTCTGAGTTGTACATTAGAAGCTTTACTTTCTCGAGAGAGAGAGAGAAAAAAAATCTCATCAAGCAACAACCGGAAACTGAAATCAGATCAACTATAGCTCGATACCTTCACCTCAACCCTCCGGCATCAAGTAGTCTCCTCAAGAAAATAGCCCCGAAGAAAAATCCTTAAATAAATAATTGTCAACGACGTCGAATCGATATAATCGGCTCCTTCGCAACAACCCTTCATTCGCACACAGCCTTCACCTTCGCGACGTTTCCCTTCCTCTGTACATATAAAATCGTCGCTGAAATATGCAGTCGCGGCATTGAGTCGACGTTAATAGAAGCTCGACGATATATATACCTTTCGCAGCCCGGCGTCGATGATGGTTTATTCAGACACTAAGAGAAGACCATACTGACAACTATGACGACTGCGAAGAGAGTATATTTATAAAGCCGGGCGAGTTATTTTGAATTTCCAGAGGCAAATTAGTGCAGTTTCTCTTATTCTCTCGAAATTTAAAAGTGGTAAATTAGCTCGATTGCATTCACGACTGAGAAATAAGCATCTACCGCAATTTGTAGCCGGTCTAAAGGTTACTTAAACGAATGTAAATGCGGCGCAGCTTTGCTTTGCATCTACAAGGACTTTCGAAATGATTCTCCTGTGTAGTTAAGAGCGGAAAATACAAGTCTGCGTGATTCGAAAACAGAGAGAGAGAGAGAGAGAAACAAACGAAGCTGAAAAATCCAAGCGACGAAAATGTGGGTCGCACTGCACAGCGGTCCTAAAGCTTCGGTGGCATCGATTGAGGAGCGCCGCCGCCGCCGCCTCGCTAATTTAGAGTGAGTCGCTATACGCTCTGGCTGCATATAACTGCGGCAATCGATTCCCCGCCGGCAAGGTCTACTGCCTCTCTGAGAAGGGGAGAAAGTCGGCCTGGTTTCGGCTTCTCTCGCACACTCGCTCTGTCTTCAAGGTCTCGGGTAAATAAGACTGCTTCGGGGTTATGATATTTCATATCGCACTGCTATTTTCGACTCTCTCTCTCTTTACCCGATACATATTGTGTCGAGCTGACCAGCCTTGGATCTCTATCTGCTTGAAATAGATGGTAGTCTTTATGTCTGTTAAAGCTTCGTCGATATCACGGTATTATGTAATGAATGACGCCGACAGTAATTATGATCCTAGTCCGGCAAGATGTAATATCGGAGAGCTTCGAAGGTCCAAGTGATTGCTTCGATCGTGGTAATATAATTCAATTAAAGTCCATAAGGGACGCGACAGAGGCATGATAATGAAACTTGATTGAGAGCTTATGGAGTGCCGTTGTCGCTGACGACGACCTATTTCAAAATGATTTCCCGTTGGGACTCATCGAAAATGTCGGGGGTTGCATATACGAGAATTTAATGCCGTTATACGGGATACATTATATTTATATAGCGTTTGACAATTTTTACACCGAAATTCACGGATAATAAAGAGCTGCACACGATGAAAAGAATATTGATGCTCGCGGAATTCCATTTTCATTATCCACCGTGCGTATATCAAACAAAATTTCTCACAAATAACTGATGCATTTATAATCTCCTCCGGCACAAAGTGACAAGTCACTATATATAACAATCGTCGAATAACTTCTTCCTCTTCCTTCATCGGATATCACAATTTATCGCTCCTATATCCTCTCCTTCCTAAACACACGAAGAGACTATATACACCTTTACCCAAAAGATTCAGCGACGTTGCAGTAGCGCGCAGAGTTTCCTCCGGCGCGTGACTAACGACGCAACGTCGCCGCTATATACGTAATGAAGATTAAGCTCACGTGTGCTGTATATACACATATATACTCCTCAAAAGGTGTTGCTCTTTGTCTCGCGGGGAATTTTGTAGCTCGCGGTTTGTTTGCGCAGCTAGTTTGGGAATGCGCTAGGGTCGCTTCTTGCGGTAAGAGATAGTTGCGTGCTTGCGATAACTGTTTTTTTTAATTATAAAGGTGAATTTTAGTTTAGAATGAAAATTTGTTTTTATTGATGATAATAGAAAAAGGATCGAAAATAAAAGACGGTATACTGAGAGGTACATATAGTTCTATTCCATTTGTGTGTATGTACTGTATATACGGAGTCGGGGACAAAGCAATTTAAATTCGTTTACAGAGCGTTAATAATTCTTTTCAATTTTCTCCCGTGTATATAAGTAACCTACTAATAATGCACTATCGGCAAAAGACACGTGCATGCGATGTTTAACCTCCAGCTCGAAGCGCGCAATTACCCCTGTACTTCAGCGTTCTATACTGAAATATACCTTCACCTTGTCTCTTCTCGTTTCTTTTTTTTTCTTCAGCCTCAAATCAATCTGTAAAATCGATTCACAGCACCTATACACGACGTTTATTAAGAAGCTCTCCTATATCATCTCCAACAATAAACAATAAGCTCCGACTCACCTATAAAACTTTCACAGCCTTCCCAAATCGATCTATACGCCGACAAAAAGAATACACAATAGGACGAATTTCAATTTTCTTTTTTTTTTCCCCACCTGCAGCAGAGACAGAGAGAAAAAGCTCCACTTTCATTTCTGGGGCTCTGCAGCTTTGATCGAACATTTCTACGTCAACTACTCCCTCGCGCGCGCAAACCGATATCGTAATTGACTTTCGGTAATGTACATATAGCGGACCTATGCGCTGCTTTCAAACTTCGCCCCGTCTGTCTCTGTCTATCGCGCTCGGCGAGAGAGTTCCAATTTAATTTCTCGTCTGAGTTGCAGCAGCAGCAGCAGCAGCAACGCGAGGCTATATACAAGCGCGCGAGCGGACAGACTGAACGGAAGTACACCGCTCTCTCGGGTTCGGAGGATATCTCGACAAAGATCGACGGCGCGTTTTATTTTTACCCTATACACGGTGTAGGTGTGTAGTCCCTGTGTATACCGATAATTCCGTTTTCGAATACGCGGACTACTTTGGAGACAGTCGTGACTGTTTGAGAGCTTGGAGTTTGTTGGCGATTTCCTGTACTGGGTATTGCTGTATATAATTTTTCATCGTTATCAGAAGTAATTTATTCGTGAGTAATATTACCGCTTCGGCGCGGTCTGGAAATATAAAGCTTTGTGATTTACTTGCGAGGGTATTATGTATATTCTAGCAAATTATTAGACTATGATTAATGCCGGACTGTATCCGGTCTATTCTACTGGCCGCGTTTCAATTCGGCTTCAGATGCGATATGCGATTAATTCTATTTATCTGACTTGTTGTTCGTGAATTTGAGTAATATATTTTACATGCAAACTCTCGAATTTTCCTTTGAGCTTTCGGTTCGCTGGCATCGAATAAACCGTGAACCACATTATTTTGTTTTCAAATTCCCCGCTATCTCTTCATACGACACCCCTAAACTTGAATTAAATTTCACCAAAATGAAAGCGTAGCTTGCACTTCACATCCCTGGCATCTCTATCTCAAGGTGTAAGCCGACTCCCCGTAGCAGCAGCGTATCTTGACCGCCTCTGAAATTAATTAAGTAGCCCAGCAGCAGCAGCAGCTCAACACCGACACGTGGCTCGCCATAGGTATATATACGCACAAAAACGATTCGTCTCTGTCGGCGTAATTCCGCGTGATAAATGTGTCGCCGCGCTTCCCATCTTCAGCTCCTTCGCGATATCTTATCGGTCGCCGTAACGAGCCCGGATCTCTCTCTCTCTCTCTCGTCGACTTCCGGTGTATACAGGGTTGACCTCTTGCTTTTTGCTCGCAGATGAATAAGGAGGTGCGAGCGGTGAAGGAAGAGCCGAGAGTATTATATATAATATCGAGGTGTTGATGGAGTGAATATATATAGTTAATGTTATATATATGCTTCGCGGAGAAAGTTATTCGGAAAGTAGGATAAAGATTATATGCCTTTGTAGGGAAGAATAAAGTGCGCAGAAGATAGCGATCTAAATATATACGGAGACTCGCCGGGCGAAAGCTTCCATAAATTATCCACTTCCTTATTCCGATCAAAGACGACCTACATACACAGTCGAACGAGTCGCAAAGTCATAGATATACACACACACAAACATTCGCGAGATTCGCAATCCGAATTCCAACGCTAGATTTGTCGAAATGAAAACACAATCGCATCGACTATATAATCCCCCCCTTACATTCTCTCAAAAAGCTCGCTATGACCCAGTGAGACGTATCACGAAAGACGTTATCTCTGCCGATTCATCATCCGAGACGTCGACTTCTTTCCCTTTTTTTTATATGGAGAGAGGGAAAAGCTCGTGGCGACGTTGAAATTTGTCACACTTTTTGACGAGGAGAGTCGCACGCACTTTCTCGCGCGAGCTTTCGGGCAAAAAGCAGGACTTGATAGTGGACGAAGGCTGTTCTGGTCGACTTGTTTTTTGGCGGTGTGCTGTCCACGTTTTTCTGGGGCGCATACCGATGAGTAGCGATATTTTTTGTTTGTTTACGTTTGCATAGTCAAAAGAAGTATAAAGTTGATCGTCGTATACGAATGAGCAGTAGATGGCGAGAGTAAAGTAAACAAACAAGCAAAATATTAATGTTTACCTTTCAAAATAACGATCTCCATCCAAACAAGGTCAATCGCTATACTATCAAAAAGCCATTGAAACTTCGAAATCGTTAGCACAGCTAGACCATCAAAAATTAACCGACGCTGCAGTCGCGAAAACCATCTCTCTCTCGCAGTCATTTCTCACCGAAACTAGCTCACAACACAGAAAGCTCGTATATACCTATATACATAGGTATATCGCTAAATGACGTTTCTCGTCGCTCACATATCTATATATATATATATATATATCCGCGATGACAGAGCCGGTTTTAATTTTCCGCGGCATCAGCTGCGGCGATTTTCGGCCAACATCTCTTGCGCGCAATACAAATTTTACATTTGTCATAATCCCGGACTCCTCTCAGCTTTTCCGCGCAATTTGTTATCGGCCGCCAAACGTGTGCAGAGTATAGCTCGCGATGCTGCTACACCACTGGGAGTTTGCCCCGGAGAGTTATATATCGATTCTGTGTTTCATTGTACAGTTGGAGCAGAAAGTTTCGACTATGTATAGCTTTTGATTTTTGAAGTATAATGTAGTTTGAACGTTGTTTTCGTATATTATAGTTACAAGGACGATAATTAGTATAAAATCGTTTCAGTTTTCCTTTAACAGCAGCACCTGTCGTCCACATACGAGAGCTATCAAACTCTACCATATAATCCAACGGTGTACTTCAAGCTCCGAATAAACTTTGCCAGCAAACGTCGAGAGTCATTTGCCAAAAACTCTTTACAACGTCCACAAACATAATATCGTCATTTTCGCCATGAAAACCGACAAAATATCGTATCGTTATATCGTATACATATAGACGCAGAGAGGATCGTAACGATCTCTAATCGTGGCCGTATACATATCGCCGCGATAAGATTACGATCGTTACGAAGCGGATGAGTCGGAACACGTGCCGCGATTTATTATTGCACAGGCGCGGCTATACTATTTTATTGCCGATCGAAACGCATTCGTCAAAGCGAAACGATCTCGGAGGCCGATTGTTTATTGCCTACTGGCTATACAAATTCGTCTGACTCGCTGATGATGTATTTTGTTATTGAATAAAATTTCGGTGAGAATTGAGTACTTTCAACAGAAAATATAAAAAATCCAAGCTCCTTTCTTACTCTTATATAACAAGGCTCTTGAACGATAATACAGCCGTCGTGTCTCCTCCTTATATACACTGGGAAAATGCGATTGATAGGAAGGAAATAATGGAAAGTCGCGTCGCCGAGAGAAATGATCGAGAGCACGAGAAACAAGCATTCCCATTCGATCCTTTTCAATTTTTTCTTTTTTACGGCTTCAGGCGAAATTATAAAAAGATAGAACTCGGTGTCATTAATTTTTGCTCGAGGCGCTTTCGCGTGTCAGACGGCACGCTCGTATTACCGCGAATGTCATTTCCTACGATCTTTTTCTCTCGGCTGCTTGGAATTTTTTCTTTTTTTTCGTAGAGGGATGCATAATATAAATTTCATTCCGTCGATGCCTCGGTTTTTCTTTTTTATACTTCTTGGGATCTTGTTTGATGGAATTTGCGTAATGAGATGGAAAAGTATCGTCTTTCCGATATGCACGCACTAGACAGTTTTAATTATATATATGTATAATCTCGAGTTCTAATTCAAACTGGACAGTTCCGAAAATTCGCATTACCCGCACAAAGAATGTTCAGCTACAATTACGCTCGCCGAGAGGCGAAAAGAAATTTTCTCGTTGAAATTCATTTTTTTTTCTTTCGCCTCATCCCCGCATCCTCGTCTTTTTCATTCCCGCGTCTACTTTGTCTCGCTTGACGACGTGAGCACTGCTATATATGTATATATGTATATATATGCGTGTTACCGCTCAAAAGTGTGAATAACGCAGTGGAAAGAAGTCGGGCCGACCGTAATTCAGCGAAACCAGACCGAGAGACGCGTTTGTTCGGGCTTGACTACTATAGCGTTTTTTTTTTGGCTGTACTATGCTTTTTTACTGGGATATGTAAGTATGGGGAAATAGGCTACTCGAGTACAGAGAGGCTAATTAATATTAGATGTGGATTAAACTGTTTTCTGTTAGTTTGGTACAGTTTCGGTAAATAAATTGAAGTTTACTTATTGTTATATATACCGGTTGATTTAAATGTGTCGTGTATTCTCTAGCCGCAGTGTGTTATTATCGCAAACAGATGTAAAATAAACACGTGCTCTTCGTCGTCGCGTTGTTATTAATTATTGTGCGATGAGCAAACAGTTCCAGAAACGATAACACAGCGTTGATATAATGAACTAAATTAAATTGAACAAAACGGTATCGTGTGTCCCCGCGTGCCAAACGCAGCGCGAAAACAAACCAGCAAAATAACTCTTTGGTAAAAGCTTCTGTACGTCCAAATTTTAATAAAAAAATAATGTTGTGATATTTTAACAATTCAAAACTACCTAGCAGTTTTCTACCTTTAGAAAATAGAAGATATATAGGCCTATAAGCTCTTCCATCTCCGAGAAAACGCATCAGGCCCTCCATCTCGTCTTTCCACTCTCTTCGAAAAGGAGATTGCAAGTAGACTTTCTCTCTGCGAGAGATTCAGCATTTCAATTGAATCCTGCAGCGGTCAGCATCGCTACACGTATATATATACTGCGCTCGTAAAAAATAATCCGGCAGCGTCAGCTCTGTCCACTTTCTTCGCCGTCCCTCTTCTCGTCTGCTCTATCTCTTTTTTCGGTATACTCAACTGGGACTGGTTTGTTCTTCTTATTCTATATACTGCCTACAATATATTTTTCTTCCAAAGACGAGTTTCTTAAGTAGATAACATCGCTGCATAGTCAGACGAAGTAGCGTCGAAAAGGGACTTTCAAAAATTTCATTTTTCATCGCTACACCTCCTCTTTAAAAAAAGACCGTCTGCCAAGGATTCTCTGAAACGTATAATAAATCATAAAAAGAAGCACAGAAGATGAAATAAAAACTAACAACCAGGCGGTAGCAGCAGCACTCGATGACAATAAATCCCCGGCGACAAAGAGCAGACACACGCGCGCGCGAGTCCGAAAACCCATCCCGAGCGGATTCGTAAAGGATACGGGCCATAAAGTCTTCGGAAGAAGGCTGCACAGGAAAGAAAGTATATAGGGGGATAAGAAGCTCCTCTCGAAGTGCTTGGGTTCTCTCCCCTTATTTTCCACGTCTCTTCGTAAAAAGTTTCACGCGCCCGCGAGTAATGACGACGATTCGTCTCTTTCTCTCTCTCTCCTTATGCATTTCTCTCGCGACCTTCGTATTTGTGATTCGGCTTCTTCGACGGGTTATATCCTTTCGATTTTTCTTGCTTTTGCTTATCGAGCAGTGCAGTTTTACCGTGATTGCGTTGGCGCTGAAAATTTCTTTTTTATATTATATTATATTGTGATTGACGCGAATCTCGATAACGACAGTTTATATAAGTATATATAAATGGTGAGGTTGATAATTTATCAATGAACTTTTGAGCGAGATTATATTAGTTTCGAAAGTGAGTCTTCTACTCTCGAAAAATATCACTTACTTTATTTGACAACAAAAGACTTCATGAGAGCGCTCGCGATCCATTACAAAGATTACGAAACTTCAGCGCGTGATGATACATTGTTACATCAGCACAATGCACAACGATATCTTTTAAAAAACACACGTTTTATTCGTAGCTTTATTTATTTTTCAATAACAATCTTCGTATAATAAGAAAAACAGAAAGCGAACAGATTAAAAACTGTCGCAAGGCATCCAAACTAGGCCGCAGCCACACATCCTCGTCGAAAAGCCACACACAGCCACAGAAATCCCACTTTACCGTCCCAACGCTCGTATAAAGCGTCGCTTCAGTTCCTCGGCCATCTCTCGTAGCATCAGCGCGTATACGTATACACCGCAGATATAATCCGATAATCGCGAGCTGCGCTCGCGCTCGTAAATCACGAGTGTCGTGGCGATTGAGTTACATCGACGGAGAGGTGGTGCAGGTAGCGCAAAACACAGAGACGAGCTTAAGTCGTTGAGGTGAACGAGCTTTGCTCTGATGGCTGTGTGCGTGTGTATATATACGGAGTAACGTTTAGAGAGATAAGGTTGTTTATTGTTTAATCTGATGCGCAGGACACCGATTGCGGGATTATATATACGTGAAGTTGCGCGAGTTAGTGAATTGTATGAAAGTTTATATTTAGTGGAATTGGTTAATTGGTTAGTAGTCGGGGTGTCCGAGTTGTGTCAGACGAATTCGAGAATGCAGCGAATATTCTCGCTAACAAAATTTCAAAAGCGCGGGAAATTCAACTTTGTAGAAAAGAGGAATGCGGAATTATTTTACAGCGGGAGCGTCTTTGTGAGCTTTGTTGCCGCGGGTGTATATAGTCGCGTCGCCTAGCCCGACAACTAAATTATGAAAGCTAAGCCATAGAGAAGATCAAAAGTTGAACTCGCTCGCAGGACTGCTTACGGCGTTGACGCAAATTTTGCCGGACGTATATAGCCGGGACGAAAAATCCGCTGGAAATGATTCATGACGTGACCGAGTTCAGAGGCGAATTTACATAATCGGATGGTACCTTGCGCGTCTCGCAAGACGATTTTACGTTTATATAGCTTATTTTCGTATTTCACGAATTATGTTAGTTGTTAAAAAAAGACGTTAAAAATCGATGCGTTAAAAAAGCAATGAATTATAAATAAACTGTAGAGAGCGATGACGCAAGTATAAGGATGCTCTCATCAGCATATCAAGCCAGAACTAGTACGCAAACTCCTGTGGAGCTTGAAGGAGTCAGAGATAAATAGGAGTAGGCGTGTGTGTTCGTTGATCCAAGAGAGCAGCTTGGAAATTCGCTCTTTTTCCTCGTAGTCATTGAATAATTTAAAGCGTCGTGTATAAGAACTTTGAAGAAGAAGAAGTAACTCTGTGCGTATAACACGAGACAATCGATCGAAGGTATTTATCGGCGTAGAACAAACAAAAACATTCCCCTCCCTAGTGTCTATCCACGAAACACCTCTTCGTATATTCAAAAGCTTCGATCAAACAGTATAAAGGCGTCGTATCCAAGCGAAGCAAAAAGCTATATATCTATATACAGAGCAAATCGCCTTTGTCAATCCTATATGCAAAGATTCAGTGGTGCATATAGCCGCGTCGCGACGTCGTCCGAGATATAAATACATCGTCGCAGAGAGTGAGGGACTGAAAGAGCGGGGCGACGAGTATCGATTTTCTCTATTATTAGCCCCGCCTCGACCCCTATTACAATCGCCGCAAAGACAAAGAGAGTCATAGGGTAGAAATACTCTCATAATTAGCCGACAAGAGAGAAAGAGTTTGTCGCTGCAATTCAATGTCTGGCGAGTCGTCTGACTAATAAAACTCGCGTTTCTCAGCGAGACAAAGTAACGGCTCGTGTATATAGATACACAGCCCGCGTGCACTTTACCTCCGAGTAGAAGAGCAAGGCTGAAGGGGGAGAGAAATTATAGCCTCGAGCGGTAATTCTTGAATGCTGCTGTCGTCGTTGTCTGCTGCTGAAGATATATATACATAGTATATTAATTTCTTTATCGGATCTGTGTGCATAGAGACGTCGATGAGGATACGTTGTAATTCATTGTTTTGGAGCTTTGATTTTTAATTCGCTCGCTGATGAGAACAATGAGATTCACAGCGAATTGATGTAATGAGAATTATCCGAACTTTCGAGAGTATTTACACCGACTGAAATTACAAACAACAACGAGTACACCTTTTGTTCTAGTTAGCAAAAGTTCGCTCTCGTTAATCCCTTTTGTTCAGTCGCACGCGGAGAGCAACCGAAATCCCGAATTTGTCCGCACAAATTAATGAACTTCCGGCTGATTAACTTGAAAAACGAGCTTTGATCCTTTCGCGCTATATCGAGTTATATTGTCAAAGTCGAGCAAATCTTTGTTGAGTTTCGCGATAAAGCCCATTGAATTACGTTATCCGATGCTTGTGAAAGAGGCGTTGAATGCGTAACAGGGGTATATTTATCGAACAAAAGTGAATATAATGTCTCACTATGCCTATTATCCGTTCGATTTACATTGCGAGTTTAGATCTTTGATTCGAATCTCCATCTCTTACAATTGATTCTTGCTATTCGAGCACTTTTTGTCTGAAGTTATTAATTCAACAACACAATACCTCTATTTCCCTTCCAAAGCACATTAATAACTATCCCAGAAATAAAAAGCTTCCACAGTCTCAAAACAAATTACCCACTCACAGTAGCCCAAAGAGAAGAAAACACGATCTCTCTCTGGTAAAAGAGCAAATTCGCCTCTCGGAGCGGGCAAGTTTAAAACGACGTCGCAAATATGCCGTCGCCGTATCCATACCTGCGCTAGCTGGTAATATAACGGAGCTTGCGGCCCCGGAATATTGCGGAAGTTGGCTCGTAGTCCGGTCCAGGTGCTGCAGCTATACTGCGACCCCAAACTTTCTTTTCCGCTCGCAAGAGTTTTATCGCGAGCGTGACGATCGATTCGTCGATTATTCAGGTCGACTCGATAGTTCGCGGAGAGAAACTGCGAGAGCTGATTAACCTGTCGGAAAGTGTTTATTGCTGGCCTCGGGACTCTAAGATTCTTACTCTCAGATGAGATGGTTCTTTAATAATTCTTAGAAGAAGTATCTCTTCTTCTTTTTATTTCTGTATTTTTACTTTTGAAGATAAAGCACTCGCCGGTATATACAATATCGACAAAGTACAGTGCTTTCTTCGTCTTCACTTATCTGAGCTTTTCAAAAGCTCGGAGGGAATAACTGAAATATTCCAAACTAGAAAAATCAAAAGTCACACAATAGCCTCTACAGCATCTAAAATGCAAGGAAAAAAAACAGACGCGTAATGGCAGTAACAGTAAGAAGCAGAAAAGGGTTAGACGGAAGCGCAGACGTGAGCTTTAAGGTATATAAGAGAAACTCCGGAAAGCCGTTCGCGGATTGTCGCAACAATGGGACTTCTCTCTCTCTCGACTCTGTGCCGTGAAGCTAGGTGTAATAACTCAGTTCCCAGGAGGGAAATCCTCTCGCCGCAAGAAAAATACGGAAAAAAGCGCGAATCGGTGGGCGTGTTTTACGTCGCAGAAGTTTTTTTGAAAAATTGCGGTCGGAGCTTTCGTATCTATACTTCGCTTTAATAATACCGGAGAGTTATTGGAGATGCATGAATAATTGGGGAGGCAAAAAGAAAAGAAGAGAAGCTTTTGATATCACTAAGCGATCGGTGCATTGTTTCGTATAAGCCAAGGACGTCTCTGTTTGTGATATTGCCGCAAGCTTTTCTTCCTTTATGCGCGGCCATCAGGTGCATTAGCGATTCCATTCTGCGCTCCATACACGGTGTAATTATTCTGATTGCGCTGCATCGATTACCATTAGGAACTTTTGTAACAAGTCTTTATTACCTGCTGTCTTCGTTACTAGAAAAATTTCAATGTTCAAGCTCTCGATTGACTATAACCCATACTCTGCCATGTATATATAGTACCGCATATACATATAACGAAAATAAACTCCTTATCAGTTAACTCCCCCTCGAAAAACGCAATTAATAATCCTCCTCCACTCAGCTTTTAATACACACAACCCGATAAACGCTCAACGACTCATCCCTCGCATTTACGATCCCAACTTTTTTTTCTTCCCCGCCGACGATATTTCACGCTAAACAGGCGGTTATCGGCTTCCGCGTATACATGTATCGATGCATCGCGACGACTCGCTATGTATAGTCTCCCTTCCCTCGTGTGTGCGTGTATGTGGAGGAAGGAAAATTTTCGGGAACGAGGGTCGAGAGTCGATTGTATCGATTATGAGTTTGGAGAAAATTTATTGCTGTCGTCCTGAGCGAGTGAAAAAATACATACGAGGGGTTTGCATCCCTTATATTGAATATCGCGGTTAACTTGAAATTGTTATTTTCTATTTTGTAAAAGCCAAAATCGTCGTATTATATAGCTATACGAAAATTAGTGGAAGCCTGTTTCAATCGAAACTTTCAGCCATTACCTCGCACAAACAAGTTTCTTCTACTCTCCTCGGAGTCGGGAACGCAAACTTTGCGGCATCGCTTTTTCGTCACTACACTCCAACCTCGCGATACGAAACGCGAAAAAGCTGCAGTGAGAAGAACATTTGAGCTTTTTTTCTATGTTGATCGATGGACACGACTGATCAAAGCGTTGATCGATCGAGTATCGGTCACTCGAGCGTAAAAAAAAATGAAAAATCGAGCAATAGAGCGTAAAGTCACAGTCGATTCGGTAAAACATCTGCATTATATTCTAAAAAATTTACAGAATCCGCATCCTCTATATAATACGAATATTAAAGCCGAGCTTTCATGCAGTGACCTACATATTAACCTCCCCAAAAAATTTCAATAGCCCATATCACAATCTCCAGCCCCTTAAAGAATTACTCAAAACAAAAAAAAGCACCAGCAGATCTATTCAATAACCCCGTGAAACTTGCATCCCAACATCGTATATATCTCTATCGATCGCCTTAACTTTCCCGCCCCCCGTCAAACTTCTATTCTCCGCCCCCCGACTGAAAAGCGCAAAACCAAGACAGTAGTAGTAGTGCACGCGATAAAAAGTCGTATATTCCTTCCGCCACATTGCGTTAGTAGATTCCAAGTCGGGATTCTTTGCATAGTTTAAGTGCTGAGGGGGCGGACAATGGAGAGATAAAGCCGTGCAGAGAAATTGGGTCGATGACTTATGTTTATTTTTACGGGAAAGTCGATTTATACACGAGTTTTAGGGGATATGACGGCGGGGGGCGGTGTTTTGTTCGATATATATATACGTACTTTGCGTGCGCGCGAGCTTTTACTATATAGCGTTGTTTGCATTTCAGTGTTTTGGATATAATTTACTTTGTTGTTAAATATTCATGGTTATAATTGACGCGTGCGTTACGATGCATTCAATTATTCGATGCTGAAAATTAAAAAGCGCCAATCGACATACGAAATCGAAACGAGCAATATACATTCGGTTATTGTAAAATAATTCGTTGGAGCACGTGTCAGCTGCATTATTCAGAAGAACAAATTAATCGACAGCAATGAATCCCCAGAATTTTCATTATACGCTGTTATAATACGCAGAAACGTCGATTCAAAAAACAATCCGAACACAAAAAAAAAGGAAACGAGGACGACCGAGATCACTGCCGACGTGTACGAGATTCTCGATAATATGATTATACACCGCTGGGGCGTAGCGTGTGTAAACAAATCGGATTCGAGTGCTGCAAGCTCTGATTGCTCCCATCAGCCTGAGAGGCTGGGGTAGCTATATATGGTATACCAGAGAAGCTGCTCAGTTAAGTGCTCGCGGAAACCGTGAGTGTATTTATACGTTATAAACGGTAAATGAAAATCCTGTCGGTGAAAAATTGAACGCTCGAGTTTTACATTCCGTTTGAATTTTTAGTGCATTCAAGAGCTGGGAAAACAAACTACTCTCGAGAATTTTCTGTAACGAAATCGAAAATCTTGAATTCCAGCGATAGGGAATTTCCATTTCCGAATGGAGACTCGCGTATATATGTATGTATAGTCGCACGTGCTAAGTGCATAACGATAAAAGAGGCGCCAACGCAATCGACGCTCTCTTTCTCTCTTCGAGTCGTGTCCTTAATTGAAAGGAGCTTCTCAAGGAAAAAGCCGGACGAGAATCAACGACGTTCCCGTAATTATTTTCGCTCCTCCCTCGCTCTCCGATTGCGAACAAACACTCGGCTTCCGTATGCCCTTTTTATCTTTCCCTCTAATCTGCGAGTTCTTTTATTCTTTTGCTATACTCGCGCGCGACACGACGAGAGAGGCTTTTCGGAGCTCTCTTTAATTTTCGAGAAATTCCTTATCAGGCGCTTAATTAAAAATGCGAGATTCCTAGTTAAGTGCAGTTCTGGAAAAAGATGTATAATGCAAGGAAATGTGCATTTAAAATAATTCATGTTTTAGTTATTTTTCCCCCCGAGTGAAACAAAATTAAACTTGCAGAGAAAGCGCTCAATTTTTTTCTGAAGCTTTTTTTAACAGGTCGAAAAAGCTCGTGTAACAGTTTTACGTCAGAATTATTTCGCGTCTCTCTCCTTTGTTGCTTCCGTAAATGTGTCCCACGTGCGCAAAGAGATGTCAAAATAATAATAAACTCACAAAGGTTTATACGACAACTCGCGTGTCCTTGTATATCAACACAATGACATGCGAATTTCACAGACGTGCTTTTGAGAAACGTTGCGTTATTTCGAAAGCTCTTTGCAAGTTGACAAAAGAATATCTTCAAAATTTTTAGAATATTTTTTTTAAAATTCACTGTTTCATTCCAAATATTAACGTATCTTCTTTCATTTATATGTTTCAGGTGAGTGAACAACTACCATCACCGACTAAATTTCGCAAACCACTCCAGCGTAAGTCACTCCGCAAGTTACAATTTTCATAAAAGCTCGAACCGTATTCCTCGATCGACAAATCAAAAAAAAAGAACTGTCGCTTCGTCATCTCTCTTTTATTCGAATGCGTAAGTACACACGCGCGATTACGCGGTTTTCCGCATTATAATGTATCACGAATGAATTCAGATTCTTATCTCCGAGACACTTTATTCCTCCGCCGCTATATATACACGCGGTACAAAAAAAACCAGAGGCATCGAGAGGGGACAGCGTCGCGAGATTAATGGCAAAAAAGGAGAAGCCTGTCGACGGCACTACCACACCGCAAATCAGTCGATTTTTTTCAATCTGTCGTCGTCGTCGTACCCTCGTCGACCTTTTTTTCTTCGCCGATGAATCGGCCTTATTGTCAGCGCGTCTCGGAAATGTGCCATACGAGGATTTTTTTTTCTTCTCTGCGACGAGCATTCCTCGAATGTTTACGGTGATTAGGGATGATCTTTATGGTCGGGTTGGGGTGAGTTATTACGCTGGCTCTATATATTTTTTGAATTTATCGCGGGTATCTGCTATTTCTCGGGGGTAATATCTCTCGACGTTATTGAATATTCGAAGCTTTTACGCATTCTAAACAACGTGTAAGAAAAATTCATTGTATTCATCAGTTCAAGCTTCAAAAACCAACACCTCCGAAATAAATCAAGTCTGGCCCACTCAATACACTCATCTCGCGCAAGTCGAGCTTAAAGCTCAGTAAGACCCATACTATCGTCTATCGATCGCAGTAACCTCAGAGAATGAAGCAACCGCGTGAAAAATCCAGCTATATACACGTACACATGCACAAAAGCTTCTGATGCTATAGACTGACCGGGGGTCGCTCGGCAGCGATCGATGCGCGAAGACGTGCACGTGTGTGCGGGGTTCGTTTGTAGGTCAAGTTTGAGATGGCGGAGCGAGCTTCAATGCCGGAGATTTTTGTTTACGTTTCCTCGCTGGCCTGACGCTTCTTCTGTATAGTTCGTGCGTATATATGTATAAAGGGCAGGAAGTCTATCGACAGGGCTTTTGTGAAGGTGCTTTTGTGCGGGAAGATGCTTTTTGAAAAGAGAGCTTTTTTGGTTTTCGAGTCCATGAAAGATGTGTGTTTGAATACTCTTGAAGGATTTCTCGGCTGCAGAGCTTTCGATCATTTCGAAAGGGCACAATAAAGCTCGCTTAATTCGCCGATACTATCACTATATAGGTATAGGTATATACACATAGAAACCGCTGCACAGTAAGACTCAGCTACTTACCCCTGAAACTAAAAGCGACACGGCCAGCCCCTATTGATTGAAAAGAGCGGCGTATAGCCGTAGTCGCCTTAAATTTTTATCATCGCCAATAAAACTTCCCCCGTTCTTACGGACTAGACGATAAGCTTCAAACACTTCAGCCGTCTATAAATACTACAAACTCGCTTCTTCATAGCAGTGCGTGCTGAGAGTAGTAGGTACTAGAAAGGAATAACGACGTAGAGTGTGTGTATATATATACACACAGGTCTTTCTCTCTATGGCCGAGAGTTAATTTCGTTGATAGAGATTTTATCCTGTGCAAATCGTAGCCCGGTCGCTTTATCTCGGTAGTTAGGAGTTGCTTAACTAGGCCTATTCAGATTCGAAAGCTCTTTTTAGTCTGTCGTCAAACGTGCGGAGCTTTATCACGCTGGGAAAATTGAAAGATAAAAGGTGTGCTTTGGAAGACGTAAATTTTATTCTTGCGAAAAGCAGCTACACAACTTTGTAACCCAAAAATTCTGACCAATACACACACACATTGCTGTCCTCCCGAGAAACTCCTTAAAACCGAGAGAACATCGTTGGCTATTTCTCAAGCGCAGCTGCCGCCGTGGCTGTTGCGGCAAAGTCGCTGGAAAACAGGATATCGCGGGGCAACTTGAGGCTGAAACGAATGACCCTCTCTCTCTCTCTCCCTTTGAACTTCTTTTTCGGTGGAAAGTCCGCCGCTGCAGCTGGTCAGACAACTTGTCTTCTTTTTCTTTTTGTTCCTGTGGTCGCAAACGCTATTAACTGGCCGTTTCTCTCGGGAATGTACATTGTTATCAGCTCGGTAAATTGTCGAGTTTTGGAAAATGTGGTGTAACTTTCAAATTAAACGAAACGATCAAAACCCGCGTATAAAAGCACATCTCTGTATCGCAACAATAACACGCTCTCGGAAATTTCATATAAAAATCCTTTCTCCTGAGAGTATCCGTGTTGCTACAGTACCACACTACGCGCCGGCTGTCTTTAAAAACCGAGCCGTTTTCGTAACAGCTGTCGCGCTATACCACGGACGTCTTGTCCCAATATCGGCTGGTCTCTACTATATACACGAGTATCTGTGTGTGTTCCTCTCTCTCTCTCTCTCTTATCTGGGCGCCAACGAGGTCGGACGTGACGCTTATTCTATCCGTTGGTGAGCTTTATTTTTCTGGCGAATCAGCTGTTTGCGGGCCACTGCTGCGTTGCTTTCCTTCGGCGAATTGGGCTGATGTTGTTGGACGTGATGTTTATGAGACTTTGTAAACAGCAATGAATTCTTTCCGGATGAGTACACGGAGTCAATAAGTTTTCGGCATAAATATTCTACGTGACTCGCAACAATATTTATAGCAACTATACCGTGTAATAATTTCGATCGCGTCATACTGCAAAAAAACAAAGGCCAAAGAGAGAGTGAGAGAGAGAGAAAGCTCGAGCTTGCGCGCGAGGCTGTAACAATTATTGATTTCGCGAAAGCACACTATCTGGCGCCCTGCCAACGCGCTAACGACTATCCGTATAATGCACTTCGGCCTCCCAGCAAAGGCTGCGTGTTTTCTTCTTTTTTTTCGAAAAATCCGCCGCGGAGAAAGTTGCTGATGAACTCAGTTTATATTCCGCATTAAAAAGTTTCGCCGTGAGCGAGTTGTCATACTTAAAAGTTAAACGTTACAACCTTAAAATTTTCGCAAGGCTCTCCCTCTATTTTCCTTTAACTTTCGCTGTCTCGTCGCAGACGATTCTGTAAAGGGTAATACAATGGAACACTGATCTTGATGTAGCGGCTTTAAGAGACATGTAAATGAACTGCCGTGAAGTTGAAGTTAATTCACTTTCGTAAGTTTCAGGATGTCTGAGACTTCTCGGAATGGAAAGTCGATGAAAGAATTTTCAATAAAATCCATCCACTTCACCAAATCTTAAGCTTTTAGCCATGCCGTTATTCAATTTAGATACTGCCCGCAAAAATACTCGAACTTCCCATAAATATTGTTGCAAGCTCGAAGCATCGAATGCAAATAAAACTTTCGCCTGTGGCAATTTCCTTAATTGCTCCGGCGATTTCCCTCTGCGAGCGCAAATTTAGGTCACACGCCTGCTAGTTCTCTTTCTTTTCTCTCCGACCCGAAAAAGACGTATAGGATTTCTCTGGCGAGCTTTCAGAAACTTCGTACATGTGTGTGTATTTAGAGGTTTAAAGTAAGCGTTTGAAATGGTATGTATATTATGACGATTACCGTGAAAAGCTTAATTTTTTTCCAGTTATGCTTAAGGCGATTTTAATCAGTTGTGAAAGATATACAAGCGATAAATAAGTCGTTAAACGTTTCAATATTTCATGAAATAAAAATACTTCTTTATACTTCCTGAATGGCGATAGACGCTTTAACGCTCGTTATTCCCGCAAGTTTTCGCAACGTGCTTCGGCGAAAAAACTTTTGCGAATCCATGATGGTAAAGTTTAGAAAATAAAATTTAAACCCTACTTTATCATCCCTTTTACAACTCCGGCTCTCTCCCCCAAAGGAATCGTCCGCCAATTTCTCTGCTCTTTATCCCTGAAATCCTGAAAAAAGTGAAAAAAAACTCTTCTCATGCGAATTCATATGAAACATTCATTCAAATCTTCACTGTTAAAAAAAAAAGAAGAAAACGTCAAGCTCGAGACCTCCTCTTCAACAAAACAATCCCATCCTCGCAAACAATATATCCCAACCATACTCTCGATTCATCAAGCGCATCTCATCAGAAGCTTCTCCCCTTTCGCTTAACCCAAATCCACCCCTCCATCAGCGAAAAAAAAGCACATCCTCCCCATTTCCATTCAGCATTTATTAAAAGCATCTCCCGACTGTCCACGACGGCGCCGCGACGTCTCGGCGCCGGGCAGCAGCAGCAGCAGCATCTCGTTTTTATTGATCTTCCGACGCTCGTCGACGATCCTGTACTTCACGCACGTGCCTCTTTGCTGTTTTCACGACGACGACACTCGAGAGGCGATTCCCTTAAACGTTAGCCAAACACGAAGTGAAACGTCGTCGTCGTCTGAGCTGAGAAATGGACCGTGGCTTTCAGAGGGTGGCGGTTTAATCTTTCGAAGGAGAGAGAGAGACTTGATTTCTGTCGAGATTGTGTACAGCATGACAAGGGCTTTCTCTTTTTGAGCGAGTGATTGAAGGTACTTTTCGCGCGGTGTGTGTGTGTGTGTGTGTTTTGTTTGGATTTTCGGAGGGGGATAAGAAGAGAGAAGTTTTACGACGATTGAGGTTTTAGTTGATTGGTTTTTCTTTCTCCTTTCGTAAGCACTTTGGTGAAATTTTCGTAGAATGAATTAGTTATAATATCCAGAGATAAGAATAAATAGATGGTACTTGTCTGACTAATACCATGTTTAATCTACTTAGACAGAAAGTGAAAAAAGGACAATCGTAGCAAAGTCAAAAGTTTTTAACTCTCCGAACTTCCAAGACGAAGTCAACAGTTCAATTTCATCGCGCAGCTCGAAATAAAGCGCTCAACAAATTCCAAACTCTCGCGACTATCATATAAGCGCGAGATTAAAATACCTCGTCCGGCGCGAAATTCGCAGCAAAAAAAAATGAGAGAAAAGGACAGAGAAAAAACCAAGAAAAAGAGATACCTCCTCGATCTCGGGGGAGGCGTATATTTCACTCTCGCTCTTTGCGAAAAAAGGGGTAGAGTCGAGCAAAAAAGCTCCGGCCTCGCGTTTCTCTCTCTCCCGTGTTTGTTACTTGACGTTTACGTCTAACTAGTCTCGCATTTCTCTCACTTTCCGCCCTTTGGCCTCCGCCTCCTCTTTCATTTCAGTCTGCCTTTGCACGTCGTGGAGAGATAGAGTGAAAAAAAGGGTGAGAGGTGTGTATGTGCGGTACGCGATGCAGAGCGAGTTACAAAGACACTCGAGTGCATAAGGACGTAAAAAAATAATTACTAAGAAGATATCCTGGGATTCCTGCGGAATATGCTTTGTGAGCTGTATGGATGGCTATAAGGTCGTTGGGGAGGTCCGTTGGTTGACTTTCTTTTTACTTGTGCTTTGTGCTTGCGTATATGAGAAGCTCTGTAGGATAGACACTTTTTGATGAATCTTAAAACGAAACTGTATTGCGAATTTAATAACTGTTAATACGAGTAACAGAAAAATTACAATTCTGTCGAGTTCCATTTTCACAGCGAAGAAAGGAAAGCTCCGGGAGTCGGAGAAACGAAATATAATTATTCGAGAGATTTCGCAGAAGGATTCTCCGAATGTAAGACTACGTCTTGAGTGAAGAAAAGTTTCGTCGCCGAGTAAGACTTGGCTTACAAAGCTTCGACGTTTAAAAAAAAGGAAGAGAAAGAGAGAGACGAAGGGAGACAGACTGAAAGAGCAGAATTACAGAGTGGAAACGTACGGGAAATTAAGTAGAGCAGAGACGAGCTCCAGATGGAAATTGAAAGTCTTAACATTTTACGATTATCCCCCCCCCCTCCTTCTCTTCGTTTTTTCCTTCCCTCCATCGCTTAAGTCCGCCTGGTTAGACTAAATCCGTCGATCCTTCGCGAAATCCCGGTAATTTGCAGCGGAAGGGAAGAAGCTTTAATGGACCTTATACCCAACCTCGATGTATTTACAGTTACATAGTGAAAGATGACTAATAGCTGACGTTTTTCTCTCTTTTTTTCTTGTTGCAGAGTTGAAGCTATAAGGTCTCTGTAAAGGCGTAGGAAAAAAAGGACAGCGACATGGCGGCTTTCGTGGCGAAGCAGATGGTCGGGAATAAGCTGAACGCCGTCAAAGGTGAGGATTAAGCTTTTCTTCATTTTATTATTATACATTTTTTGCTTTCTACTCCGAGTATACCGCTGATTTCGTGGAACGAGAGATCAACTTCTCGTAATGCTGCTTGCAAGCTCTTATTTAAAAAAAGAACTGAATAAAGCTCGTTACAAACCGCGTAAAATTATTGGCCGGGGAATTCGGATGGCAAGCAATTAAGAGCGGATTATACGCGAGAGTCCTGTAGCTGCACATTCGTGAATATTGCCATAATGGGTGGCTCATCTGCACTACTGGCCGAGGTTTATATCGTCTCGACTCGTTTCGTGCACGCTATCTTCTGGCGGTGTTGCAGTAGTCCCCCGAGGTGGCAAATATGAACACAGGGATGGGAGAAAAACTACTTGTGCTGTGGATATGGATGGATTTGTTTTTTGGACTTATTTTGAGTTGTTATGTCACAATGTTACGAAAGCTTCATCAACGATAAATATTTTACCTGTAATTTGAAGTTTTGATAAAAATGCGCGATCAGAAATGAAAAAGCTCTTTCTCTTCATGAATGTTAAAACATCGTTGGCTATTTCGTTTGGAATAATAAAATATTCAAATTCATTGTATATTTTAAACGAACGTGCAACACGCGGACGGTTTTAAATTCGCAAACAAAATGCTCTCATACTCACAACCAACTAATTCCCCACTTCAACAAAACTCCAAGCAATCTCCCTTTTTAGATATAATAACACATTATCATCATGCAATCTTGAAAACGAAATAAGAAACAAATTAGGTCAAACGATTTACATCGCAAGCACACCTGGAAATTCAAATTTTCCCGCGGAAAATATTATCGAAAGCTTCATTGTTCTATTTACGCACTGTATATTCCTCTTCAGCGAAATAATCAGCTTTTAACAACCCCTTAATACGCGGTATCATCCAGCAGCAAATAAAAAAGAACTGGGTCACGCAGTTTTCGCGAAAACAAAAAAAAAGGCCAACCTGCGCACCCTTAATAAACTTAAGAGCCCGAACATTAATCAGACTTGTTTACGATGTGCGCGTAAAAGAGCTGCGCTCGCGAGAAAATTCGACAGGTGGAGAGGAAAAAGAGGCTTTATGCTCTTGAAAAGCTGCATCTTGCCGAGAAGTTTTATGATAATAACCTGCGCGTCGTTTTTCCCTCCTTCGCACACTTTTTGTTTGTTTTTTTTTCGGCGGCGGTTGCGCACTGTGTGTGTGTGTAAATAAAAAGTTACGCGAGGAGAGCTTTATTTTTTTTAACGATACCGGGTTTACAGCGCTTGAGCTTGCGCTGTAACTTGGCAATCCACGGGCAGGACTAGATTTATACGTCGGTCTTTTCATTGCTTTGTGTGAAATTGTTTCGTCCGCAGATAGGAACATAAATAAAAAAAAAATGAAGAAAGAAATATTTACCTAACTATCAAATCTCAATATAATAACGGTATATATACTTAACCTAATTGAATGCCAGGCGCAAGATGTAACATGCGTCCATAAACCTAATAACGGAGTATCTCGTATTATATCCTCACGGCCGTCTGCGAAATATCAGAAAAAAAAGCAGGAGCGAATGGAGGTAATAATGCACGAGAGCCCGATACCTGTAATTTCCGACAACGCGTCCGATCCCCAGGCGCGAAATAGAGGCTTGGAGAGTGCATTGTTATTTCTCGAGTAACAACACGGCTATACTACTGCGTCGAAGACCATTACTTATTCTTCCGCGAGTCGGTAATGCATCCAAGTGTTATATTCTAAATGTAAATACATTTCGAAGCATCGTGTTTTTCGCTCGTATTTTTTTACGTGCAACGCACGGACCTTACCTTCAGGAATAATTACCATGATGAAATAAATATCCCTCGATTGAAGGCCATTTTATATACAGCAGTCGTAAAATTTCGTTTCGTTTATAAAACTAACCGAATCACATTCCGCACGAAACATCTCGCTTTCCAATCAGAAGCTCAAAGGTAAGCTAATTGTAAATTAAACAGCTGCCGTCAAAAAGCTTCTCTACTACGGGTAAGAATATCACCAGAGTGTATTCGTTCGTCGGGACGAAATTCGGTTACAGTAGACGAATCTCTCGGATCGATGCGCTCTATATACATATATAGACATAGCATCTTTGTGGCTGTACAATTAATTGAAATTTCGCGCGGCTTTACGCGCGGGAATGAAGAGCAGCCGGGAATTCGCGCACAGGATGAAAGTGATGACCTCGTGCTATCGGAATTGCGACGCGAGTGTATGCCAGCGATCTCTCGAGGAGAGAATACTGGGTATGTCTGGATTGCAATGAGAATTCTAACGTATATTTATTTATTTTTTTACGAAATATTATATAAGCCAAGTAGTAATAAACGTGGTTTAGTCAGACGAGAGATATACACATAGACTATTTCGTAAATAACGGATGAAAAGTGGTCCATAAAAATCTGGCGCGCTGTGTTATTTACGTACCTCTGTATCTCGTATAACTCTCACTTCGAGAGTAGTGCACTGCAGGATCGGCCAAAAAAATGGACCAGCTTTGACGCGCGGCTTGCAAAACGATTGATGAAGTTGGCTCGTTCGTCAAATCGCTAAGCAACGAGCTGGAACACCGACGCGGACGTTACTCATCGAGAGATATAGAGTATTGCGGATTTTGTTTACTCCGTCGAGCGTGAAAAAAAGTCGGTCTTTCTCGGCGTAAACAAAATGTGCTTTTGGGGAATCTTTTTTTTATATATATATGTTCTCATGTATTTGCGTTGAGGGGAATATAAATTTAGATTTTGTTTGACAAGCCACGACGTTTTCACGCAAACATTTGCGCGATTGCTCTGCAACATTATCATACGCAATCGCACTCGATCCGTTTATAAACATGGTTGAGTTTTATACAAACATATTGACGGACTTAAGGCTATATCGATATATGTCATCGCGTGCGCGTAGCCTTTCATGTTCGTGCATAATCAGTTTGTTCATTATTATTAGCAAAATTACGGGGTGTGTGTGTGTGTGGAAAAACCGTGAGTTATGTGTACAGACTGAGAGTCAATAGAGCGAAAAAAAAGGCGATACATATTTATATCCGGTATGTTATGTTGACATAGATAAGTTGAGTACACATATGTTAATATATTTATATATACACGTGCACACAAACGAGGGTAAATTTAAGTTGGATTATTGATTAAATATACTTTTCCATGCAATATATCGCATTTCAATTCCTTTTATGTAATAAAGAGTACTCGGCGCAAACTTCTGCGCCTAAACTACTGCTGCTATACACGTACTACTACTACTGTGGAAGGAAAATTTCATATTCAGCGAGAAAAAGTTTGATACTATAGCATGGCGAAATTCTTTCCATCAATTTAGCCTGGGATATAGTGCAGAAAAATTTCTCAGCGCGTATAAAACAGAGCCAAAGGTGTAGCAGCTTTTTCCAATATAACCTTTCCTTTTTTCGGCTCGCAAGCTTTCGCTAAAACTGTGTAACATTGTATGTTCGAAACGAAAGAGAGTGAGAGAGAGAGAGTTGGAGCATTCCATCAAAAAATGACATTCTTCGCGCATAGCTCGGCCGTTTACATATTTTGCACTGCGAGTATCGACTTTCGAAAAATTCGTAATTGAGTTGGACTTACGTGAAACAATTTTTCAATAACCGCTTGGGTATAGACACGTTGTTGTATATTTTGCGAAGTTTGCATATTCGTCGGCCATTATTTTTTTCATAATGTAAATTCTGTAATAATACAACAACGCTGTTTGCAAACATCTGATTACAATCTATAATCCTGATGTTTAATTAAAATATCATCACTTATTATTGGCGTTATAATAATTAATTAGTTTTTAAAATGCAAAAAATGTCTACAGAACAATTAATCTCTCGTCTTTAAAATAAAAATCTCGAATTATAAATGTATTTCAAGCCAATTTCCTCCGATCTTTTCAAACCGTCTTAACTCAAAACTAACAGCTAATTCAAACAAACTCCGGGGCTCTCGAAAGCCAAACAATCTTCTTTCCGATAAAAGCTCGTAAACATCTTCCATTAACCGTCAAAACGTCGGTCCTTTGCAGCGACGAAACGACAGAAAAAAAATCTCGGCGTTAATCAAAGAAATCAAGCGAAAAAAGAGAGGAGATTCGAAGCGCAACGGAAAGCTGCAGAGCTTTCGATTGAAATCGGCAGCGAATGAAAGCTCTAGCGGAAGGTATTGTAAACCGAGTCGGACCGTTTAAAAGTCCGGGAAAGGACGGGAACGTTGAGCTACTGACGTCGTCGAGCTTTGTCTGCTTCGTTCATTTTGTACCTGCTCTTCGTTTACATTGTTATTCGCTGAGTATTGTAGCTATTGTCGGTGTAAAAGCTTGTAATTCAATGTAACACTTGTAGCAGCAGCGACTGTTGTCGTTGGAATTGTAAAATACTTTTGACCTGATTACATTGATCCGTTGTATCTATATAGTAAAAACAAAGGGATTCAGTAGTTACATGTGTGATGTGGTCAGACACTCCATATTCGCACTTCGCTTTTGACTTCAGCCAGCTTCAATCTTTGATGATCGAAGAGAAATATAAAAGCGATTTTATAACTTCGAAACGATCGACACTCGCTCTTCGGAGACAACAAAAAGTGTCGAGCTCGGAAAAATAATGGGTAAAAGTTAGGCGGCTGATCGGTTAATCTAAAGTTAGCTTTTTATGACAGAGTCCAGTTTGCAGCGCAAACTCGGCTGGAAGAGAGAATCGATGCAACACACCGCGCACGTCTTCGGTTTCACCGCTGCTCTAACGGATCACCAGAGGTTTCCAACTTAAATCCCAGTTCGATTGACATTTTCTTTTCTTTTTTTTCTTGTGAAATTTCAATCACGTTATCTATGAAGTGTTGCACTCTTTAATTTAAAACTACATCATAGTCGAAATTATAATCAAAGCTCCGCATATCAAAGACAGAAACTGAATAAAAATCAGAGCTCATTAAGCTCATAACCGAATAAAAGCTCTCATCCACTGTAAAGGCGACGACTCTGTTCGCTGCGTGAATGAAAAAAAAAACGAATTAAATACAGACGCGTATCGTTTTATTACGCTGATAAAACTTAACGAGATTAAATTGGCCGGAAGCCACGGAATATAAAACGCACGCACTTTCCGATCTATATATACAGACGGAAAATTCGCGATGAAATTTTTTACAACACTGCCTATAGAGAAGCTTAGATTCATTACCATAATTAGAACGAACGTGGCCGCGCGTGCGCTGATGTTAATTATCGATATATACGCGGGTGTAGCAGCGAATTATTTGCGGCTACACGTATACATACGGCTCGTGTTTGTGCGCACGAGAATTCCGGCAACGTTTCATTTCGCCTCTCTCTGTGTACTATGTATTTGCGGATGTAAAGCGTAACGGGAGTAGACGCAGTTTGATCATTTTCCGTGTCAATGGCTTTGGGACACGACGTATATGTGTGTTTGGCTCGTATGTGTATATATAGAGGGAAATGACTGAAGTACATAGATTGCTATAGTCGGTAAATTATGGTTAATTGAGATTAGATTTCTTTATAGAGAGGCGACGATGTGTAAACCGAAACGACGACGATGCGTTGTTTGCCGAATTGACATACTCGATATAGCGATTAAATCAATCCGATTCTCGATTTTATCGAAACAATTCGATCTCTTACACCAGAAAATCACATATACATACACACAGAGACTCGGTATCATTAGTACGCGATATTAACTCCGGAATTGCACCGGTCGTTCGGCACTTATTTACGCGAGTGAGAGCTCGTTACGAGTGATTGACGCTGAAAGCACGCAGGACTTTTCGAAAATAAGCAATTTCCGGACCTCTAAGCGTAATTTCGACGAGCTGTCGACGTAATGAGTTGGAGAACAATTCGGAAAAATTGCAAGCGACCGAATGATGTAATGCATTCGATCGAGACTTTTAATTTCGAGGATATTTGATTTTCGGAATTACTTTTTAATTGGATTCTCTTTTTCATCGTACAGCAAGAATTTTTATAAAGTATTATATATATCGAGAAATTCTTCGGCTATATGGGCTTTGTTTACTGCGTATATACTGTATATAATAATTCTTTACGAGACATAAACTTTTAACTTTTCGTCGTAAATGCATTAGACGAGGCTATGAAAGTGTAGAACGAAAAGGTCCGCAGAGATCGATATTTCACAAAAAGCAATTTCGCGCCATTCGAGCTGTCCGTATGTAAGTGATTTCATCAATTCGATGGCGGCTGAACTATTTTCTAAATTTGCATCCGCAAAAAGGAGATGGATATACCCAATCGAAATTCCAATTTAATCAAAGTATTATAAAATACCAATTATATAGCTCGTCGGTAAATTCATCAAAATCCTCTCGGCGTATATAAAAATAAGCGCGCGTTGATTACGAATACCGGCTCAAAAAGCTGACCTCAAAATAGTGAACCACGTGGAATTTCAATTAAATTCCTGCTGCCTAAGAATTCACTATTAAAAAAAATTGTGTAAAACAGATCCCAATCAAAGCACACACTTTGTGTCCCTTTACCTCTGACGCACTCGATATTAAGCTCGAGAGACCCACATAAAGACGAAGTTTGCGCGGGAAAACTGAACCGGGCTTTGGGATAGTATCAGAGAGGGACGACGATATAGTTTGCGCGCGCGTGTGTGTGTGTATGTGAGCACGGCTGCTTTTGAATGGATGATGGGGGACTTTGAGCCGCGTAATGGGCTTGTGACATTGCACCGTTTTGAAATTCTGGATGAGATGGAAATTACACTATTATCGATCTTTGTGTACTAAAATCGAAATTTCTTCTTTTTGTTGCAGGTGAGTTAATTGTGCTTTCGTCATCTCTGGATAATACGTAAGTTAACGTAAATATTTTTAATTTTAATAACGATTCGTTTGAGCATCGTTACATAATTGCGCGATTATAATACGCACAATGGAAATTCAAAATTACAATGGAAGATTACACAATATACATATCTCTTGAAATATATAAGTATATATAAAATCAATATTCACGAGAAAAAAATCTAATGAATGGAGCGATCAATTATTCGCGAATTTTCAAAAAGTAGAGAGCTATTTCGCTTTGATTTCGGGTCGACCATATATACATGGATGTTCATTCGCGGCCATTGTTCTCGTTATAATTGCAGTAGGTAATAATGCCTTGCATTTATGCCAGAGAGCGAGACCGAGAGATGTTTAATTATTACGCGCCGTAATCAGAGGGAGCTTTTGAGGCTGGCACTATACTCTCTCTCTATACCTAGCTCTAAATCTCTTAAAGTGAACGTCCACTTTGTCGTATAAATGAATTCGACGCTCGAGTTTGGACTTCTTTTTTACTTCGCCGAAGTTGCGCTGTTGAAGCTCGTTGTTGTCGTTTTTCCTGCCAGTTAAATTGCATTCCTGCATTTCAAAAGCAGCGCGCTTGTAAAATGCGCACATTACTGCGTGGCGCGCTGTTGAAGTTGAAAACGTTGCTGTGACGAAGTTTAGAATTACATGGCGTATGTTTTGCGTGAAATTGAAATAACCTTTCGGATTTAAATTATGTCTGTTCACACACACACAGACGTAAATAATATTTGATTAAGAGAGACTTGATGCAGTATTCCACACGCATATTTTTCATTAGGCAAATGTGAAAATATTTATACGACGACGACTACTCCTTAGCTATATTCACTGTCACATTCCACTTTTCCAGCGGACTAGGAATTTCAAATGTTGATATATAGGCGTTATTATACGTGATATACGTGCGCGCATCCTTAGCCCCGAGGATAAGACGTATACGGGGAAACATAATTTACGAATACATCACTCTCAGAATTAGTGTCACGTGTGTGCAATATAGCGCACTCTCTCTCTCTCCAAGCAATAAAAATAGTTGTCCACAATAAGCCGATCGTAAATTTCGAAGCAAATATAATAATGAAATCGAAATCGCGAGCGAGCGATGATTTACAAACGTAAAAAAAACAAAGAAAAAAATATGACAAGTCGAAAAAAGTAGCCTCTCGTATTACGGTCATCAAAGCACCCGCGCGCATATATATATATATATATATATATATATATATATAAGTGAATAATGGACAGTCCGCAAAATATTAATATTTTTATTATCCATTCGCCAAGCGAATGGCAAATTATTATGAGCTTGCTTATACGTCCGCCCGTAACAGATGGACACGTGTGCGCGTTATCGTCGGTACGTGACCAGCTGATGCGTCGACTAATGTACCATGTTCACGCCCTAGAAACATCATTCGAGTGCGGTTGGAAATGACCACTCGGTACGACGTTTTTATGTCCGTTCCGCCATTACAGTCCGCTTTTTTATATACGAGGAAAATTACCTTCTATTAAAGCTCGAAAAAAAAAACATATAAATTAAGAGCAAAAAAAAAGAAGTAAAAGCATCTGATGATCGACTCCTGCCAAGATTCCATGGGTTAATCATCCGACGATAGAGTCGGCAGACGAGTACGAGTACGATATAACCGTCATACACACACTCGACATTCCGTCGCCGGTATATTGAAATCGTTCAGGACGTGTCGGGCGGTGGTGGGTCTGCGTAGTTTCCGAACATTCCCCCGATGTCGCCTCTGTGCGCATAGCTATGCGGAGGTTCCCATATATACGCGTGCGGGTCTACGGTCTCGCGAGACATCTCACGGAACTGTATCGGGGACACATTCCGCGCCGGCTATATATGCCTCGAAGGCTCGTCTATGATAGTGATGATGATGATGATGATGTCGATGTGCGGATGGCTCGTTGAAGATTGAATTTTCTGCGGTTATGGGGAGAGTATTGCTGTTTTATTCTTTTATACTACCTTCTTTATAGAGAAATTATTGACTTTGCTTTTCTTTTATTTGGGATGTATTGTATTATGTATTGTAACAAAAAAGTGTGGCATATCAACCCATCAACAATAACATCTTATTCACTCGCTCTTCATCTACACCACCAGTCGACATTCCATCTCTCTCTCTCTCTCTTCAGCAAATTATTCGCATTCGCGCACGCGCACGACTGGAAAACTGGATTATTCATCGATATTGCAGCGCAGCAGTGGTGGCATATATATATAGTGTCGGACAATTGCGCCACTTAATTATGCAACCCCCGCGGATGCGGAGTTATTTCGCCGGGGGATGCGCAGTCAGAAATATTATTTCACTGCGGTCTGCCGGACGCCGAGCGATGAATTTATTGCGCGGCGACGCCGCGGTATTCGCGCGACTGTATATATAGATATATACGTGTGTGTCTGAGCGTGCGGAATTAAACATTTTTAGTCGAGGCCATTTGCATGCTAATTCTTCGGACGTGCTGCGTTAAGTGCGACTTATTAATTGTAATGAGAGAATCGGTGAAGTAATTTTTTTTTCATGTTTCTATTTAAACTGCTAGATTTATTGAACAAAGGTAGTTTAAGCGACATTATAGATAATAATACGTCGTTCGCTCTCGGTATAACCGTCACACAATCCGCTCGGATTAGCTCGAATCAGGGACACAGTGGTTATTATTAGCGACTTTATCATACGCGTCGTGCGTCGATTCAATGAACTTGATATTCCAAATCGGCGCATCACACATATAATAGGCTACTCATTGTTTCTTATCCGCGATTGATTGAACGTTTATTAGCCGGTTTGATTTTCCGACAAAACTGCGTCTATCGAAGGACAAGTTGCGGTAAGAAAAATGCATATCTTCAAGTCTGATGTATTTTTGAAACGAACGTTGGTTGCGCAAGCATCTTGTAATGCCTGTGTCATCAGTTAGTTTGTAGTAAATCAAGTATTTTGAATTTTTAACTTGGATGCACATCTTGTGAGACTAAGTTAACGCTCAGTACAGCTCGAACATCGTAGTTATCATCTTCGTTTGGAAACTATTCACGGGTGTATCTGATTTTTAATCAATATGAGTAAATTTACTGTCTTAATGTTGGCGATGTGTGCACTTTGGTTATTTGGTATAGGGAATCCATGTGAAGCCGGTCTTGTTGATGGTAAAACTTCTGTTAGTGATGAAAAGGGTCCTGAGTCAGATCAAATTCAGGATAAATCTAAAGAAAATGATCAGACATCCAGGTAAAGCTTACTTTATATATTTGTATGAAAAAGAGATTGAAAGCCTATACTTACTATACTCTAAACGTTATGTTTTAATTAGTGATATCAGGAATAGCACTGAAAAAAGCACAACTATGAACTTGTTAGCAGAGGAAGAAGAAAGAGCTCTCATAGAAAGTGATCACGCATGTCCTGAAGGTCAAACATATCAACTTGGTTCATGTCGTGAAAGCGAATAATCTATATCAGTATCGAAATATAAGTTACGTAAATACACGAAGAATTAGAATTATTATAAAGAACAATACGTTGTACCTTTTTCAATTAATTTCAATAAAAATATTGCAGAGATCAAAAGATCTAAAGTATGTTTTACTTATTAGTCTCGTTTTTCAAGGTGGGAAAGGATAGATATTAGTCAGAAACGGCAATAAAAATATCTGCAAATCAAATTTATTTTTGAAACGCACGTTGGTTACTTAAGTATTTTTCCGTATACGGACGAAATAAACATCTTGCCAGGCATGTGTCACCAAAATCCATTAGTTTGTAATAAACCAGATATTTTGAATTTCAAAATTGAGTAAACAACTCTTGAAATTGCTGAGGTTCAGTATATTTCGAATATCTTAGCTAGCATCTTCGCTTCAAAAACTCACTGTGATATATTGGAATATTGATTTAACATAAGTAAAATTTCTATAATAATTTTGGTGACGTGTGCAGTATGGCTGTTTTTTAATGTCGTGAATCAATGTGAAGCCGGTATTATCGGCAAAACTTCTATTCGTGATGAAAAGAGTCTTTAAGCTAATCACATTTCGGATAAATGTAAGACACCTATATATCCTACAAAATAATCAGACGTCCAGGTACTACATGTTTAATTTTTAGTATGTGCATACGTAAACGTTGTTTAATTAGTAGTATTAGGGATGACACAGAAGAAAGCAAAAGGCTCATATCTACAACAGAAGATATCGATATCCCTTATTCTAAACGAAAATTTATTGTCTCTCCTTATGAAATATGTCCTACCGGAGAAATAAATCAAGATAATATATGTCGTCAAAAAGGATTTTAAAGTTGGATGAAATCTGCAGTTTTGAAAAATAAGTAACAAAACTACATGACTAATAAAGAACAATTATAAAGCAAAAAGGATTAAACCAGTTTTTTATTTTAATAAATCAGTTTACAAATTGATTTTCTTTTCTGCAATTTTAGAGCTGCCTGTATCCTGTATCACACATTATTCATCAAACAATATAAGATATGAAAATGCAAAACTGTTAAAAGTGCCAAGTTTTTTGTTAATCGTCTATAACTGGGACATTAGCATTCAACGTTCACGCACGTATATGCTATACTCATTGCTTCTTCGTCGGGCTTAATTAAACGTTTATTCGTCGGCCTGATTTTCCAACAAAGCTTGCAGCAGTGAAAGATAGTGTAGACAATGCTCTATGAAGAGCACAACGGAATCGACGTTGATTGAGATTGTGGTCAACGAGAGCGAATCAGAGCCAACGACTGGGTCATGAATGATTTGGAAATTGGGAGTGAAGAGTCAGGATTAAATTCATTGCTGGCTTTTATCATCCGTATATACTCATACTACTATCATATAATTTTACTATTTCCTCAATAATCGATAGCTATTTCTAATAAATTTTACGCTGATAGTTTATCGTAATAATTTTCCATAACAATAATCCAAGCCACTCGATCATCAAATCGACATTCGTCAAAGCCGAAAAAAATATCTCTCCCCAGCGGATTCGAAAATACGAATATAACAAAATACGATGCTCTCGGGATTACGACACGTCGTTAAATATTTCTGCGAAGCGGAACTGCTAGGCTAATCTTAATGCGATTACGTGAGCAACGCTTTCAACCACCGAATATATTTTTTTTTCTCGTTCGAATGACTGAAAGCGTTTAAAAATTTACGACTGGAGCGCTCAAGCGGAAGAGACTGGTAATTCTTACTACTGGGATTTTGACGGATTTCCGTGCGCTTAACAGATTTACACAAGACACGTCTTTATACGTCTGAAAGAAAAAGTAATTTAGAATTTTTTTAAATCAAAATTGTTTCACAGATTAAATAATTAAAAAAATTCGTCGGGTACACCATCATCGACGTGTTTGACACAAGCTAATACCGAATTCATTAGTCCACATATAACACACAACCGCAAAACTATTCCCCCCGCAGCATCAAGCCGCAAATCCCTCATTCCAACACGTCTTCATACCCATCTCCAGCATACTCAACTCCATATCATATCGAAGCGTTCAGCCGCGTGTTCTCGGGCCGACGCTTCCATCTGCGCGTGATATTTAATTAAATTCCGACAACTCGCGGGCGGGGATGATGCCCCCTCCGGAGAAGTGGCTTCATTCGCGCGGCTGAGGGAAAACTTTGCTCGATAGTTGGACGCCGCTGCTAGAAAGCCAGCGACGAAACTACGTGGCTCACTTCATATATACATATATACTATGTATGTTATATATAGGTAGGAGAAATGCAGTATACTACTTGCGGACATTTGGCTGATGGTGCGGCTTCGTTAGAGGTTCCTCTACTCTCGCGATAAAAGTGATCTTGTTAGGCCGCAGTTTGCGGCGAGTTTCGAGACCTTGGGCTCTTTTTGGATGGTTCTGTGATTGCTCGTATATATACACTGGATACGATGCGATTTTGGGGTATTTATGTATAGACGTGTGGTGAAGGGAATGACGTTACGGTTTGAGGAGTTTGGAGAGCTTGATGTGTTTTTATTTCTTCTGCTTCTTTTTTTACATTCATACAAAAAGAATCAAATTATAAATTACTCGCAGTACTCGATCGTCGTATTCAAGGAACTGGAATTACATCGGTATGAACACAACTGCATCATACCACTGTCCAGGCGGAGGTGGAGGTGGAGGTATGGGGAATGATCTTCGAAATTTAAAGAATATTTGATTAGTTTTCAAGATGAATTTCGTATATATTTTGTACTAACGGAATAGACACATACCTCTCAGATTCAGATGGCATGGATACCGGCATTGGAGGAGGTGCTAGAACCGGCAGTGGAGGTGGTACAGGCTGCACCATATCGAAGGAATTTTCATAATTTTCGTTTAATATATTGGTCTCTCTAAATTTAAAAAAACATTCGTGTTTAAGGAATCGTCTTTGTTATTAGTATAGTAAAGGTTAAAGCTTCTTACGCATTATCCATCGGCGTGTAAATTTGTTTGCAACATGGAGGCCTTAAATACGGCAAAGGTATGCGGATCAAATCTTCGTCTTCATTTAATCTGTTCGCCTCTCTAAATTTGTAAAATGTAATTTAGTTTTTTAATATAGAAAAATTGCTTTTATATAGCAATGCAAAATGAAATATTTTTACGTGTCTATATCGTTAATAACTTCAGCTTCACAACTGTTTTTAGCGATAAAAAGCCACAGAGCACACGCGACAGAAAATAACGCAAATACTTTACTCATTTTTCTGATGTATTGTAAAACAAAGATGCGGACTCTGAAACTCGATTTACATTGAAAATAGACAAGCTTGCACTTCCTCATATATACTGAGATGCAGTGTCTCCTCACATCAATCGACGCTAGTAATAAAAAAAATTCTTCTAAAATTGAATTCTAATTACTCAAGAAACCTGTTTCTCTCGCAAGTGTCATTTTAATTGCAATGATTTTATTCTACCACAATCTTCCTGGAATTTTCAAAATGAGCCATCAACGTTAATTTCCATATAATTCTTCACAATTTGGTTAAGCGAAGCCAGAGACTATAATAACAGAATCACAGGCAGTATATATAAAAAGAAACATTTCAAACCATCCATTGAATCATTGATCGATCTCATACGATGGCTTTTAGTCACACGAATGCGGAAGGAATTTCACCTTATACCGCACGGGTGCTCCTTTCGTTCCGCGCTTGCATCCATTGTCCGCGAAAATACGAATGCGTTGCTGAATCTCCCTCGGGAGAACTGCGGCTAAGCCAAATACCTTTCCGAGCGGAAAGATGAAAGTTTGTCTATCTCATGCAGTCGATTTGGATTGCTGTATGATAGCTGCGTTTGCGATCTCATTCGGATGGATGTACAGGAAAATACGTTTGTATATTATCTTTACCGACTTCTTTGGATAAATATTACTGTAAAACCTGATTGTTTGAGCAATGTTTTCTTACTACTTGTATTTATAGTAATTGATTCTTCATTAAGAACTTTATCACAGAAAAAAATTGCAACTTCATCAAGGCCTTCCCTCTATTAAAGCGGAGAATTAAAGCAATAATCCACATAATCATTTTCGCGCCTCGTGTCTAGTCGCCTGGGACGCAGATGTTGTTGTAACACTAACCGTCGCAATAATTAGGTAATCTCACATACCACTGGGTTGATTGCCATATGCGCATAATAACAGGAACCGAGAGAGATATATATGTAACGTAGGACATAGGGAGGGTGAGGGCTAAATTGTGTGTCCAACTTACTGACACAATTTCGCCCAGTTTAGGAGGATACGTAGAAGAAGTGTTTGTGTACTGCATACTAATCATGCATATGTAGATAGGTTACAGTAAGAAATGACAATAAAAAATATCTACAAGTCATATTTATTTTTAAAACAAACGGCGGTTATGCAAGTGTTTTCTAAGGAAATAATCATCTTGCCAAGTAAGTATCATCAAAGGTCATTAGTTAGTAATAAAACAAGTATTTTGCATTTTAAAACAGAGGAAAGAGATGCATTGGAGAGCTTCAGTAGAGGTTTAATATCACAGTCAGCATCTTCGCTTGCAAATTCACGCTGCATTTCAACTTTTGTTTTAATATGAATAAAGTTCCTGTATTAGTTTCGGTGACGTGTGTACTGTGCTTGTTTAGCATTGCAAATCAATGCGAAGCTGGTCTTGTTGGCAAAATTTCCTTTCGTGAAGAAATCAGTACTTTTGAAAATTCTACCTCGGAAAATATTCAAACGAGCAGGTAGTAAATTTAGTTCGTAATCTTTTTAAAGATTTTAAATTTTGCACTGTATTGTTTCGAACTCTGTTTTATTCAGAAAAATTGGGGATATAACAACAAGAAAAGATGAAACGACAGAAATCCCATTAAAAGTTGAAAGTACGAAAAGTCCTTCAAAAGTTGACATTTCAGAATATCCCTCAATTGGAGAAAAGGATAGTTTACCTTCTTTTGGAATTATTGTAGAAAGTGTACAAATGTGTCCTGATGGCCAATCCTATATATCCGGTTCATGTCGTGAAGTTGAGTAAGCTACAATAAAAGAGAAAATAATGATGTATCAGCATTTCAATGAACCGTAATAAAACTTTTTTTCAAACTAATATTGGTACATACATTTCGCACCGTTAATACCCCCAACATAGATTCAGCAAACAGTACGTCAAAATATACAAATCACGGCTACAATGGCTAGATGTAGCATCTTGGAGCGCACAAAACACACAAGACTTTAAAAGTGCAAAGCATTTTGTCAACTGTCGGTAAGTGGGACATCGCTCGTAATTGCCGTGCCTCTCCTGCGCGTAATCGCACGACTATGACAAATGGATCGTCGTTATCTCACAGCCGAGATCTTAGGCGAGATTTCGCGTGTTAAAAGCAAAAGCGTACAATTCTAGATTTATTTTTTTTCGCCTGATGTCTTCTGCAGAATATACGTAAGAGAGAATCCTTGAAAGTGTTTGCCTAGAATCTTTCGGATTTCAGTAGATTTATTTATTGACGTTTTCGTTGTGCTGCACGAAAAGTGGAACAAAAATTATTATTGCTTCCTTCTAGAGGAAGCTTTGTGATAGTACAATTTTCAATTTCTTCAAAACAATCCAAAAACACGTGTCTAACTGTTTGGAGTTGGAATCAAGCTTTTGTAGAACATGTTGGTATGAATTTGTGTGATACAATAATTTTTTTCTCTCTATTACAGTTAGAATCTATATAGGAAAGATAAATGAGTTCGGTTTTTTTGTAATAATGTACAAGTAAAATGCTCGTACAAAACTTAATCCTAAATCCGATACAAAACTGTCTTTCACGATAACTTTCTCCACTAAGTGGTAGGTTGCCTCTAAAACATTGCAAAAAATTTGTCCTTGCGCTGTGCATAGAGAGAAAGACTACAAAAGACACGACAACGTTTTGAGGAAAAATGAGGGCTGAATTGCAGATACGAGTTTCATCCAGTGCAAACACATAGAACTAAAGAGGCAAAAGCGTGCAAAAAGTGTATATGCTGTGAAAAAAGAAATGCGCTTGGAACACAACGACGAGGCAAAAAATCGTGGAAAAAGATGAAATGAGATTACGAGATAGAATGTGTATAACGGATGAGCTTAGCGAGAAAAGCCTGAGAAATAAGTTCAGACGAAATGTATAAATAAAATTATGAAACGTGCTTCTGGCATAAATAAACAATGGGATATACGTGACGTGAAGCAGATAAGATTGATTAAAATTTGAGGCGACGTCTTTGCTATAGTTAGATTCGATATCTTCTTATTCATATCCTTTGTTATAAATAATAATAATGGTATAAAAATAAGGTAAAATTTTGATCATTGACTGCTACTGGTAATGAAAGTAATTTAGTACATTAGTACATAACGATTTGAGTACTCTACATTTTATTTCGTTTAGTTTTGAACTTGTGGTTGAGTTTTGTACGGTAATGAAGACAGACGATCTCACGCGTCTAAATATACCGATTCAAAGCAAATTGTATTCGAAATTCTGTAAATATTGCATTCGAACAACTTTATAATAAAGCTATAAAACGAACGAGTATATAAGAACCCGCTGACATCGTCATTCCCTCTTTACATAAAAAGACGCATCGAAAAATGCAAAACGAGCATCGCCATCAACGACACTCGATCTCCTCCCATCCGCAAGAGAATTTAAGAATTTATTTTATGAAATTTCGAAGCAAACGATAACGACGCGTCTAAATGCACGTGGGAGCCAGTATGCGCGACTGAAATTGCTGACTCCAGAGCAAGAGCAAACGACGGAATGTCTCGCAGAATCCGAAACATCCCAAAGGCATGTAAGCGAAAAGTGCGCGTTTTGCATTACTGGCAGTTTCGTAAAATAAATTTTTCAAAAATCGCTTCGAAATCTAAAACACACGCCCCCATATATAAGCCATTCATAGTCGCTCTTCCGAGCGAATGAGCGACAAAACGCGCGCACGCAACTGGGAGAGCGAGAGCTTCCCCCGAGGGAATAGACGTCGCTTTACGGACCAGCTCGTTAAAAAGCCACGACCCCGTTCGAGAACCGCACAAAAACAAGCCGGAAAAAAATAACCGCGCACTATATTTTACTATATAGCAAGCCGCATAATATGCGAGTAGACGAGTTTTTGGATCGTGTGAGCATAAGCGAATTTTTTTAGAAAAAATACTTTGCTGCAGGTACTTTGATGAACACATCACAAAAAAAAGAAAGATTCTACATAGCTCGAATAATTCGACTCGATCGATTTCTCATTAAAACATTACCCGCGCTTCGAGCTAAATCAGCGATTCAGCCTTTCTCTCTTTCATTCCATTGCGCTGGAATGCAGATCGAAAAAATATTTTCCGCGCAACAAAGAGCAGTAGGTGGTAGTAGTAGCAGCACCGCAGCAACGGCGCGATTAATCCGGCGGTGATGCGCGCATTCATGCGCCTCCCTTCGCCGGCCGCGAAACGTCGATAACGCCATTATCACTTCTACCGGCTGGAGCGAGTAAAGCAGCAGTCGGTATATATACTCGCTTTCTCTCTCTCTCTCTCTTTTATTTCCGTCTCTTTTTCTTTTCCCCGAGCTTCCGTTCTCCATTTTTCTCCGGGAAAGGGGAGGAATTCCGTGGCAGCGTCTTCGTTCTTCTTCTTTTTTTTATTTCAGAAGCGCTATCTTTCTCTTAGCCTTTCATGGCCAACGGCGTCTAGTTTTCTCTTGTTCTTTTCTTCTTCTTCTTCTTTTTTCATAAAACGCAGGAATTTTTATCTTTTTATCGTCGCTCCAGTTCTTCTCTTTTATCCTCCGAGATGTATAACTATATTACGTTTGTGTACAAAGCTTCCACAGGGATATTTGATTCCCTTCGATATTTTCAATACTTGTTGGATTCTATTTTTAAAAAGTCGTTCTTATTTTTAATTATATATACCTACATTAAGGTGCGACCGAGACTCAAAGCGTCCTATCTTTATCGCTTGAATTTTAATTTTTTTTTCTTCCGTCTTCTTCTTCTTATACACGATACTATAATACATTTGAATAATCCGCGCGTAAAAAATCCTAAGCGCTTTTTATTGCAGTAGCTATACGCGTGGGAATCCGACATTTAAAAATTCTTCATAAAACAGTATAACAATAAAAACAAGACGACCATGTCACGTTACATTCCTACGAAAAAATACGAGAACGAACGAAAGAAGACGTCCACTCATTGCGAGTCTCGATCCTTCGCGAGCGTCACATAATTTCACGCGAATAGTCGCATTCCTGCAGTATACCGCCTGGACTATATTAAGGATTCCTCGAGACTTGATCGGCGCGTCGTTTCCGAGGGATATTATATAAAGGGGCGATGAAACATGCTTTCTCTCCTTTGTATATTGCGTGTCGGACACCCTTCGAATCTTGACTGGTAGATACCGAAGCGTTCGATGTATAATTGCGATTTCGCGTTAATACAAGCTTGATATATTTGAACAATAATTATAATCTGAAAAATATTAACGAATTATATCTTTCTTTCTGTTTCAGGTGAGTTATCATCGATGAAAACTAGAGCAATTTTCCAGCTAACCCGGATATATAAGTGAGTAAATAGAAGCGCAGTGGCCCTCTCTATCGCAATCTATGAGTGAACTCATCCAATTTGCGTATTGAAGTAAATGAAAAAAAAGAGAAAGAATAATGTTTGATCAATCAGGCATTGCATAGCGAGAAAAGGAAATTGAAGGCAAGCTCTCGATTAAAGGCGTATCGTTACAGCTCCCATTCAGCCGAAGCTGAATACCCTGCAAATTTTCAATCTACACGCGTGTACTGCATATACGTGTGATATATAAATATTTTCCAAGAATCCGCTCCGGGAAGGACATACAATCGGGTCATTTACTTTCCTTCACATATATGTCCAACTATCCTATATATTTACAAATAAATAATGCAAAATTTTACATAGTGTACCTACAAATTGGCCAATAAACATAAAACCGCAAAAAAAAAATGTCGCGCACGAGTCGTCAGACTCTCTCTGAAAGACGATGCGCCGCGAGAGAGAAATATATATATAACGCGAGAAACTACGGGCGGCGTTAAACGAGCATTCGACCGCCCCATTGAATTCCCTCGCGGACGGGGAAAAATGCGAGACTGCAGCCGCTTGCGCCTGACGCTTTATTAAGTCTGAATTGGTCCCGCCGCGGAATAGAATGTCGGTATCTCCTCCTCCTCCTACTCCTATACTGGCGACGCCATTCGAGAAAGAGAGCGCTGCTGACGTCGCTCTGCCGTCTTTCTGCCGCGACGACGATGCGTTTGACGTGTATAATATACTTTCTTTTCAAATTGTTTTATCAGCTCGTCTCTTTCACGTATACACTGGAATAAGAATTTTTTATATAAGTGTAATGATAAATTTCAAATTTCGCGCCTTCTCAAAGTCATCAACAGATCTCAGACGTCGTTTTGCAGGTCTAGAAAGAAACAACGAATTCGCAAGTTTAAAAAGAAGGAAACACGTTACATCGAAAACTTTGCAGCCACAACAACAAGCGCAAACTGCATCATCATCAATAACAGCGACGAGAGCAACGTGGTTTAAGAAATGGCCTTTGCGCGCGAAAATATCTCGTGATAAAGCGTTATGCCGTCTACTTGCATTCGCCAACTTTTTTCACGCTCTCCTCCTTATCCTTTCAACTTCGATATTACACAGCTCTTTGGGGGGAGGGAGGGAGAAAACTTCAGTCTCGAGAAGTTTCTTCATTTCGTCGCGGATTTGACTTCGTCGCTGTGTGGACATCAATAATACAAAGACCAGCAAAGTTTTCGGTAAAAAACAATCTCCAAGTTTGAGAAGAGTCGTTCTTGCTTCGTTTTTCGTTTGTATTCATGGACACGTGAAGTTTATAGCCTTTATTCAGTGCTAAAATGAAAATTGAACCATCTTCACCAACACAATGTCGCTCAATTTAGCTTATTGTGGCGAAAATTACGCGACGACTGCGTAATTATTGCCGTATCATCGAGACTCAGGTGCCTCGGCGTCTACTCTCTCAAGAGCATATAATATATATGCGTGACAGTATAGTCACTCGAGCAGTACAAGACGTAATTACGCGGCTCACGTGCGAGCGATTATTACGACGGAGAGCTCAAGTTTCGCGATCGATTTTTATTTTCGTGTGTAGCGCTGTAAACCTCAAACAAAACATCATTTTATTCCTCGTATATATTATGCAAGAATATATCTGCAGACGCAACACATATATCAATCCGCAATTTTATTATCTCTTATATACCGCGTCCAGGAAAACTTGACGACGGCGACGCTCCGACGGTATCACTCGTCTGCACACCGACGTCGTATAATTCTGACGACGATAAAGAGGATAGCTTCAGTGCTGGAACGGATTTTATTGGCTTCATATATACGAATATCCTCGACTAATAATCCCGAGCTTTTACGAGGGACGCGCGAAAAATCGTCGTACGAAAAGGGCGTTTATATTGGGGCAGTTATCGACTCGTCTTCTTCTTCTTCTTTTGCGTATATCTGCAGTTTGCTTTCAGTGGAAAATTTTGAAGGTGGAGTCACTTTTTTCTGAGTAATAATATCGAATCGAAGTTTAAATATTCATAAACGTTATATATTCTATAAAAATAAAGAAAACCGATCTCGAAATCGATAAAACGAATAACTGATCAGCCACTGCATTTTTCACAGTATCCGAAACTTTTCTCATATCCATAATACACAGCGCATACCGTCCCGGCCGTTAATTAACAAAGTCGCAACCCCGGCCAATTTTAACGAACTTTCTCATAATCCCTCGGCTAAAGCACTGTTTCAACAATTATCGAGCAAAAGTTCGATAATTCGGAAATTCGCTGATTCTCGTATAACAACTCGAGCGGAAAACAAATTTGTATTGCTGCGCGCTTGCGCGGGGAAACAAAAAGCGATTCGCGCGGGAAAATTTGAAGGAGCTTTTATTTGACTTTGCGCGCGATCGAACCAGAAACGAGAACGAATGGCATATGAGCAGCAAAAAAATCGTGTAGACTGAAAATTATATTCAAAAATCAAGAGTATGTATAATTAAAAAAAAAAAATTCACAAAAAACCGACCCACATTTCCCTTCAAAGCAAAAATCCTTTAGCTCGTAGCCGTGAAGACAAAAACTCGGAAGAGCCATTCTCAGCGTTTCTCTCCTCGAATAAACGACCTCGTTCCTTTCTCACACATGTGCTGCGATACACACTTGCAGCCTCTCGGATTTCCTCTCTCTCTCTCTCTCACTCTCGCATATAATATGCCGACTCCGCGCACATTGTCCGCTATTTTTTAACGACTATGTATGTATGCACTAGGCGCGCGAGGGATTTTTAAAATTGAAGCAATTTGGATGTAGCTATATATATGTAACTCGCTTATTATACCTTCGGGCAAAAATAAACTTGATAAATTACTCTAGCGATAGTACACGAAAGCTTCGTCTAAAAAAAAAACAAGAGCGAAGAGAAGAGCTCGCGAAGATTAAAGTGCAAACAGCGCGGAAGGAAGGAATCAATTACGGCTATCGGCCTAATGGCGTTAATCCGGCTTAGATTAGAAGCGTGAAGGAAAGGAGAGAGAGAGAGACAGCGTCGAGTGGTAATTCTTGTTATCGCTCTCTTTATTTTTGTCCTCCTTCGTTTCTTCTTCTTTTTTCTCTCTCACTCGCGGGTTGCGAAAGAAGAGAATAATAACGTCAGCTGAATTAATTTTCATTATCCCCGCGATGCGACGATGCTCTCTTTTGAAATGCAAATTCTTCAATAAGAAGGAGAAAAGCTTCGAGCGCGGCTTCTTTTTTTATAAATATGTATAATAATAATACAGCGATTGAAAAGTTTTCTGCGACGTTTAACGCACTTCAATTATCCTGAAGAAAATTATACTTATCACGAGCTACTGTATATATTCAAATCTTACGATGACTCACGAGCTTATATAACAGTACAGCCCAGCACTCTCAGCAGCATTGTCAAGAGCAGTAACCATATAGCATCGTTCGTCCCCCGCATATTTCAATACGCATTACCAGCTCGGTCGCTACTCGAATTACCGCAAATGCTGCGGCCGCAGCTATATATATACCGTAGAAATCTAATAGCGAGCTTAAAACGTCCTACTTATTCATTTAGCTTGGTGCACTTAGGGCCGTTACACTGCAGCAGCAGCAGCTGATAAAGAGAACGCGATTTGCAGTGAGAGCTAGGCTATAATCTCCTCTTGACGCTAGTCTGTGTGGAGAATCCGAAATCAATAGCCTGCGGTGCGTTAGCTGCGCTACTGCTATCCATTATGTCATCTAGGAGGCCGAGCTTGCGCTAATAACTGATGAGCTTGATTTCGTGTGCTCGTGTGTGTGTGTAGAGGAAGAGGAGGAGTACAAGTGAGAGGTGGTGGATTGGTATATTGATAAATCAAACGGTGTTATTATCGATTCCTTTGTATAGGATTGGATTGACATTTTCGTGATTGTTTTGTAGTAAAAAATAGGTAGAGCAATAGTGAACGACGTAATAATCGAAAAAATCCGTATACCGAGAAGCCACAAATCTGGCAGTCCGCGTTAAAAGCCACAAAAGTCCTCTCGAAAATCCTGGCGAAAAAGAAAAAATCCACATCCCGCAAACCGAGCTTGCAGCAGTAGTACCACACACAGCACTGATCCCTCCTCCAACCCATTCACAGTCGAGCGCGTTATTGTTTTCGGCGCGGCTCGCTTCCCTAATTCTCCCTCTCGCTTTCTCATTGGCAGGAATTCCCCGCGACTACTGCTATTGAGAGACTCGACCATTTCGTGCGTCAAATCCGGCCTCCTCCTCCTCTATATAGTTGTGTGTGTATATATATATATATATATCGACGAGGTTAAATCTAACCGCAGCTCAGCTCGCGCGTATCCGATCGACGGAAGCCACACGCTACTGTGGTATACAGTGGACCCCTGCTCTCCTGGTAATTGTTCGAGCTTTGTTAATACCGAACTTGTCCTCGAGAGCTTGCGTTGTTCCAGTGATTGGAGCTTGTTGGTTTTTCTAGAATTTTCGTTCTGATAAATATGCAGGAGATTCGAACCGAATTGAGAAATAATAAGAAGAAGCCCCTCGTTATATCTTGCAACTCCCCAATCATTTGAATAAACGATGAAGCTCTGCACTTGCGGGGGTTCGGGTACCACCCCTTAACCCAAATTCACCCCGGCGAACTATAACTCAACCGAATTCTTTCCTTCTCCCTCTTCCTCCAAGTCGTGTCTTCTCACCTACTCCACATGCACTATACAGGTATATACATAAGCTTTCTCACTTCCAAGAGCTAGACGAAGCTAATGGAATCCGGAGTCTTCGCACGGAGGATGCATTTTACGCTCGTTATACCCCGGCGGTCTTTAACGAGGCTAATTGGCGCGCAGCCACCCGTCCATTAAAGTCGCGACGCTTGCGTACACCAGCATCAGGCTATAGGTAGATGCTGCACCTATATACACTCCTCTCTCGCTCAGCTTGATCTCGTGTCTTTTACACGGAGGAGGTGCAAAGGCAGCCAATTACACGAGCTGCGAGCTACGTTGCTGCCGCTGTGCTTCGATGAAGAGAGAGGAGAAATTCCTGTGGTTACAGTCTTTTAAAGAAAATTCGTAATTTGAAATTACACGAATTAAAAATTTTACTAAAAATCTGAAAAACAAACCCCGAGTCTCATCCCCCAGATAAATACACGTCTGAACGATCCATTAAACGTAGTTGTGTATACTCACGCAGTACATCGAACAAGCGTCGCATCGCGCGAGTTCGTCATAGCCACACACACACACACACACATACACACGTATATAGCATACATATATAGCGTGTCCTCCTATATACATACACAGCTCTCGAGCGGCGCCGGCGTCAAGCCGGACGCCGAGGAGCGAGCAAACAAACAGCACAACCGACACGAGAGGGATGTATATCGCAAACAAAGCCTCTCGACGAGAGCGAAAACTCTCTCGGCGACAAACAGGAGAGAGTCTGTTTGAAAATGACCGCCGCCGGCTTCGAAGGAGATGCTGCTGAATCTTTGTCTTTCGCTCTCGTGCGTATGTATGTGCGTTTCGTTTGTGTGTTCGGAGAGAGTTTAGAGGGATTGTCTCTCGTGCTGAGGACACAATAGAGAGAGAGAGAGAGGAGGATCGTGAAGCGCGTTATCGCGATGAGAACTGTACTTGATGCCGCAACGTGTTTATTATTATAGTGTATAAGAGTTGTATGTGAAACTTTGTTGAACGCGTTTTGAATTAAAGGATTTGTATAATATTACAATTTATTTTTATGTACGTGTTAGCGGTACTCTTTGGTCTTGTGTAGACGTGCAACGTTGTTCAAAGATTGATATGATTTTTTTATAAAAAAGGTTGAATTAAAAACAACCGTCGGCTTATTTCCTCTGTATAAAAATTATGGATACGGCTAACAAAAAATTTCGCGTATAAATTCTCTATAAACATTTTCAATAAACGATCTACCGACCAAAGCAACATTCTCGAAAGCTCATATACACACACATACATGCACACATAGGATTCTACTACAAATCCAATATATCCAATTGAGCACGTACTAGAGGAGAAGAGAATGGTCAGGAATTAGAAGGCATTTTGCGGGCGATTTGACCGATCAGCTGGATAAATAGGACTCTATACAGAAGCTCCAAGCGCAAACTAAATTCCACCAATGTATTACCCACTTTGATTCAATTTAATTTATCTCCTATTGTTCAACTATTTTATACCGCCCTTTCTATACACAACAAAACTATAGCCTCATGATTATTCCCACCCACTATATATAATTCCTCCTCAAACCTCCTTCCGCACTCGTAGATCCTAACGACACATCATGCATATATATATACGCTCTCTCATATACACACGTATACATTACCCGCGCGGTCTCGCGTTTCCATACGGAACGACAAACATATAGGAGCGAGAGAGAGAGAGAGCTCGTGTCCGCGACAACAAGGCGCCGCAGCTTTGCTCAACGAACCGTCAATTACACTGCGCTCTGCTATACTGCAGCGCGAGACTCGTGATTGATGCTCCTGCAAGCTCTATATATACTCGCGTGCGCTCATTCGCGTATACATATATAAGGATATACCTTCCTTCATTCATGTCTGAACGGAGCTGCGCGTTATTGCAGTGCTGTGTATTTCATTTTATGGATGACGCAGTTGTTTCCTGCGGATTTGATTTTTAACTGTGAATGACATTTTCAAGCGTATATTATTGCCTATATGAAACATGTGACTCGAGAAAGTAGATACTTTTAAATATCCCGCGCTTTTTCAAGTATAGCTATATAAACAGAAGAAATAATCGACTTTTATAACTGTCGACGAAATTCCAATTTATTACGTAATAAGTATACATATATATTTACGCAGCAAAGCTGTGCGTATTATAGTATACACGAATTCGCGTTATATTCCATCTGCAGGTGTTGTAACTCGCCGAGTAGGTATATACATATACCTATATAATATACTTTATCGAGTTCCCGTCAGGCGCAGCGGCAGGCAAGAGACAGACGCGACGCCGCGCGATAAATTCCAGCCGCTCGAGTGGAAAGATTTTTCTCCGTCTTCCTCTTCTTTCTCCTGTACTTATCGCGGGAATTTTCTATTTCTCTGTTTTAAGCTGCGGGAGTATAGTGCAGTTCGTCGCTGTCTGGAGAGAAGCATTTTTCTCGAAAGAGAGAGAGAGTCGATTTCGATCCTTGGCTATTTCGCTATATATTTATGAGTGTCTTTATTGAATAATTGTGTCGTTGACAGGCTTTCAATTTTTTTTCTCCTTTATAATAATAACAATAGCATCGAAATTTCGAAAAAGGCGTATACTAAACCAAAATTACAGCCCCGATATCGAGGTATATACACTTCCTCTCGCGCGCGGGAAAGACAAACGTCGTTAATCATGGAGGCGAGCGACTGGAAATCGTTCGACGTGGATTAAGCTCGCTGTCTGCACTGCTCTCTCGGTACCAGGCTGTGCTGGAGTTCGATCCTATATATATATACACATACAACTACTCCACCTGTCCGTTACAAAGCCGCCAGATTTATTAAAGCCTCGATCCACGCACGCCTGGGCGTCATTTACAATGCTGCTCCGAGAGTTGCGCAACTATACTATTTTTATTTTCTGTAACATAGGCTTATAGTGTCTTTGATGGGATTAATATAAGAATATCCGAAAATCGCTGAAGTTAATTGGATGGCTGTGAATGTCGCGATGACGTCGCTGAATTGATAGACAGGGAGTGTAATTAGGTTGATTTATGCGGATTCGCCATGGCTTACAGTATACGTATATTCGATTCGAGGCAACGATTGTAATGTTCGTTGAATTTAACTGATTATATACGTATAGCACTGCACCGCGCGCGACGGGAAATTAATTGTTTCCGAATGAGATGACGAGATCGGAGCGATTAGGGGATTTGTTATTAAATGCTTTGGCTGAACTAATAGAAATTGTATGGTTAACGAGGAATTTGCTTTTTTTTGTTCTCTGGTTGAGTATCATAAGAGTTATCGGGTACGTGTGAAATGAAGTAAATATGCAAACTACTCTGATTAAATGGATGGATATACGTCGAGATTTTACGGAAGGATATTAATTTTGTAGCTATAATAGCAGGCTGCTGCGCGATAAGACGTAAATTATCGGTGATTTTATATTTATAAAAATAGCCGTAGTTAATCTCGTTCTTGTCGACTCTATACGCGTCTAATAATTATAAATCTCCGCTGAAGTTTTTAAAAAAAGTTCCTATTAATAGGACGGAGTAATTTTTAAACATAAATTATTATAATAACGACTCGTTGAACTAAAACCTCGAGTACATACACGCGTCTAAACCCGTCGCATTAGCAAAACATTTCTGGACGACTGTCCGACCGAATCTTAGTCAAATCTCGTTTAATCCCCACAGCATGTTGTGAAGCAAAAGTAATCCGATTAACGTTTTGCGCACCAGCATGCCATATATTTCACAGATTCTTTAATTTTCGAACATCTTGTTAATCCAATAATATCCAAATCAAAGCTCAAACGTATCACGTAACACCGACGTTGTCGTGGGAAAAAATTAACTATATACACGCGATCGAATGTGAAAAATCGCCCGAAGTGACAAAAGCGAGGAAGAAAATCGAAGAGGAGAAAAGCATATAACCGCGTATAAGTCGTATAACGTTTTAAAAAGTTTTCCAGCTCCCACTTCTCTATCTCGTTTTCCAAAGACCGCAGGCGGCGCTTTGCCAGACCTCAACGGCTATAACGGCCTCGACAACGACTAGGTATATATATAGTGTCAGGCTTCACTTTACGTCAACGTCCAACTGATCCGATCTCTTTACGCCTCCATCCCCTTTGTGCAGTGATGCTCTTTCCACCGCTGCTACTTTTCGTTTCCCGATATATAGTATATATATAGACTATTCTTAAAGGAGACGACGCGAAACTTTGTTTCTGTACCGTCATCTTAAAAGTAAAAATTCGATCGATCAAACCGAATTCCAGAGTATAATATATATATAGATACGTGTCCCTGACCTTATATATAGGTATATATAGGTACCAGTCGTTTCCTCCATTGTCCCTTGTAATCGCCGGACCGGGAGTCTCTCTCTCTCTCTCAAGCTACGGCCCAATTATACGAGGACGACTACGAGTACAAGTGCTCGTTTCGCGCACGCGACGCTCCTACTCCTATATCTATGCATAATGACGGGCTGCTGCTGCTGGTGCCCGGTTATCCTGAGATTTCGCGTGCGAGCAGTAGCTATAGGTATATGCAACTGCATATGTGGTCAGATTTGGATAGATATGTTACGGCTTAATCGTTACATTTGGACGTGAGAAGGAGGTGCTGGACGCTTTATGTGGGCTGTTATTTTTTTCGATGTGGGTTAGAGGAGGGTCAGTAATTCGTAATGATTGAAGCATCGAGAGTGTGTTGAAAAGTATTGCTGGGTTATGTAATTATTAATCGATGTTGGATATTAGCTTTTTGGATTCAAGCTTTTGCGCTACTTTATTATTTTCAATGATTAATTGAGATGAACGAACGTTTATTAAAGGCTTTAAGGATCGTCCGTTGGAGTCAGTAAACAATTTAATGCAGTTTCACATGTATTTATTGATTTATTTAGTAATATATATTAGACGGACATTTATAGCTCTTTGCGTCAGTGTAAACTTCTATGAGAAAGGTGTAAAAATTTTCTTTTATGACAGTATTAAATAAAAAGCTATATAAATTAGGGAACGATCGAGCCGTTGTGTTTAAAAGTTATAATTTTAAGAGCTAACACACATTCGTGTCTCCTGTCAGTGCGTCTATCAATTAAGACATTGTATTATAATATTTCAGAAAAAGCAGACAACCTCCTAAAATCCCATACATTTCTAACATCGCCTGAGAATAGCCTCGGGAGAATCCGGCAAAATGCTTGACGCTTCCGGGGGCGATAAAAGAAAGTCGGAAAAGGCGAATGAGAGCCACCTCGAAGAGGCGAAACTCGAAATTGAATCGGAGCGAACTTTTCGCTCCATTTAATTACCGGCTCCGGCTGTCTATATATCTATATATACCTATATATAACACCAGGAAGACTCGAGCCAAGTGCTGCAACGCCATTTTTCTCTCCGGAACGCTTCAGCCTCGATAGCAATTTCGATGTCCTCGAGATATAATGTCGAAGCCAGGAGCAGTGAGTACTGTGTGTGTATGTGTGTGTGTGTGCTCCAATCAGTGATTCGATTACACTTGACATGTCGACTACAGTGGCCCGACGCAGCTATTCCTTTTGTCAATTTCAAAGGGAAATACTTTGCTTTCTTTACCTTTTTTACTCTCTCTCCATTGAGAGTAGTATCGAAAATATTATTTCGCTGTTTTGAAAATTAATTCAAATGACCTCGCGAGCAATTTTAATCCCCACCCCTCTCCCTCTCTATCTTAATTGGATCTTGGCTGGTCTCCTTGAGCGAGAAGCTCGAAAGAGAGAGAGACAGAGCAGAACTCATTTGGAAAGGAAAACAGGCTTGAGGTGCCGATGTTGGCCATCGGAGTGTCTCAAAGCTCTCGCTGTGTTGTAGTTGAGAGTCTGTCGACGACAAAGGAGCGCGAAAGCGTCGAACTTTTCCTTCGAGTGGACGTTTAATTTGTAGGAGGCTGAAGTACGGTGCGAATGTTTGCACTGACTCTGTTTCCTGCGTCTTCTACGGCGTAATATTGAACTGCGGATTTATTAAACTTATATATAGATCAAACGAAAATTTTTTAATTATCTCGTCCCTTCGGGTAAAAGAATTTTGAGAAAAACAAACTGGAGCTTGCAATAAAGCTGCATTTTTGTTCCTCTCCTCTCTCACTCGCCGATCCATTCTAAATCCTTAATTAAAAGCATTGGAGCTGCAGCTTGCAAAAAAGCGCCAATTAATCATTCCTCCCTCTCTACGTCTTCCCCTTCTCCCCCCCAAAAAAAAACAACGAAAGCCAACGAAAGCTTCGACAAAAACTTCTCTCTTTCTCCGCAATGGGGACACAAAAATTAGCCTTGTAGAGTCGAGATTAGAAGCCTTTGGATGATGAGACGAAAAAAGGGACTGTTATAGAAGACGCTCACAAAACATTTTCAATCAAACGGCAATAAAGCTTCCAATTTTCCAATGCCCGAGAGGAGAAAAACCGATACGCCGTGTAGCGCTCTGCAGTCAAGCTCTGGGTTCAAGCTTTTGCGAGGAGAGAGAGCGGACTTGTGCAGTAGTTACGTTCGTTTGCCGGAGCTTTTATGGGCGACGGTTGTAACTAGGAATTGCTACTCGAGTGAGAGGTCGGAGAGCTTTTTTCGGCTCTTTTGCGCTGCGCTGGATTGCGAGGTTATATGGAGGAATTGTGGGATATACGGTATTTTTTGAAGTTTGCCGATGGAATTTTTGAAGTGCTTTTTACGGGTAACTCGGTTACGTTTCCTGAAGCTTTGATAAAATTTGTTTACTTCTTCAACTTTCCGTTGTAAACTAGAGCAATTATTATACTTAGTTAGAAACATCAATTAAAGCGCTTGATACGCGTCGAAAATTATTGTATAAATTAAAGCTACATTCTCCGACGTCTGTGATTTACTTTTAACGAAGCGAAACTTTGCTGAAGAATTTGAAATTCATTCACCGACATAACGCTATTCAATGTGAGTCAAAGTTATCGATAAATAACTTACTCGCACAAAGTTTCGAAAATTTACGCTTGCATAAATTCCAACTTGCCTCTCTCTCTCTCTCTTTATTTCTCGATACATTTCGACTTGCAACGTTCAAACTTTGTTTGATGAAGTCAAGCATATAACCTTGATTTATTCCCTATATTCTTAAAAGCTCTGGTAAGAGCTTTTTGATGTAACCATTCAAAATTTAAAGTCATAAATTGAATCTATCAATATAACCATTCACAAACCCCCCTCTGAAACAATGAATGAACGCGTTCACGCGGCGTAGACATTGCATCATAACAAACTCTACTCGCCAGTCTCCCTTTTGTATACTTTCCCAGAAGTCTCCTTATCTCTCGAAACCCATAATACACACGTACGAGTGAATCACATACTCTGCAGTATAGTCACGACAAAGAAATTAATCGCCAGCAACTATGACGTTCGCAGACTATACCATATAAGGCGACCACCTGAAACCAAGCTACGACGCCTTTACGATAATGAGAGACTCAACGCAGCCGCAGTCGAGTGCCAGCCTCCGTCTTGGCGAAAATCACACACCGAGAGCTTAATTTTATCGCTGCTCCCGTGTATAAAATCGAAGCACGTGTTTTCAAGTTTACGTTAAAACTTTTCATCATCCCAGTGTGCGTGTCAACTACCTCATTGTGCTCAATACAACAGACACATCAACGCAGATATCGAGATGAGTAACCGGCACCAGCTTCTGTTCCGGCGTATCCGCAAGCTCGCCGAGCAAACAATAACAGAGGAAAGCTCGAATGAAAAGGAAGACTCGAAGAATCGCGATTCCGGTCAGAGAACCGAAGCGTCGAGGCATAATCGAGAGGAAACAAAGCTCGAGAGGACGACCGAGAAAATGGAATCGTTGAGACTCGGTGAAGCTGCTGGTGATGATGGAATGGAAAAGGTGGTAGAGAGTAGGAGGGATATTAAGAAGACAGGGATGTTCGATGTGAAAGTGTATTTCGAGAAGAAAAAAATGATGGAACGAGAATTGTTTAAGAGGAAGTACAATTCACTATTGCCGAAGTGCAAGGTCTGCGGTTATCGCGACGTGAAGGACGAGAGAGAGTGTTTTAATTATGATAAGCATTATTTGATTCAAAAGAATAAGTAGCTTTTAGATTCGTAGACTAATTACGTTTTTTTACTTTCTTTAGTTACATTTATTTCAACAAAAAATAATTTTTATGTTCTTAATTATTAATCACAACTGTATATAGTTATAATAAAAATAGTAGCCTTAAAAGGATCGCGCGATTAAAGAAGAAAAGAACAAAGATTTTCGTCGCGACGAAAGAATGCACTCGGAGATTTCTCGAGGAAATTGGAGAGGATTCCAAGCGGCAAGTGACGCCGAAGTTCTCTCGCGCCATGTACGAACAAGAGAAGACGAGAAGAGTCGCGAAGTTATTCCATTAGTTAATTCTTCACTTCACGCTGCAATAAAGTGCCAAGTGTAATAGCAAAAATAATTAGTTAGTAACCAAGTGGCGTTATCGAAAAAGTTCCTCGTAACACCGGACACCAACAGCACAGTATAGGTAACGATCAACTTCCACTTTTTACCAGAAAACCAATTTCATCAAAATTTCACAATCGTAGTGATCATAACGTATATATACAGATCGCGGCCACTTGCCGACATAAGCATAGAAGCGCAGCCGTCTATGTGATATCCCAGCATCAGCGTCCGATGATGACCTCCTTCGATGCGCAAGCACAGATGCACAATAGCGTATGGCCGATGACGCGAGCCGTTAAGCGCAATATGCGCAAGAGCCAGCAGTCGCTGCGTGTTATTGCTGCGGACGAGGTAATGGCGTGCTATAGTTATAGCCTCTCGTTCGTGGTCCCGGTTTATGGGAGCTTGCGGATGCTTTTAAAGAGATTTTTGACGGCTGATTGAATAGCTTCGTCGTCGTTTCGTTTAGATAACGTATCTATATATTTATAAAATTGGAAAGAAAGCGCAACTCTCGTCGAGTACCTACTAAAAATAATAAAGCTCTCGCAGGGCGATACATTCCGAGCTCGAATAGTCGGTCATGAATTTTTCTGATGCACTTTTTCACTTTCTCTCTCGAGCGAGAAGTCGGAATTATACGGTATAATCTTTCACGCGTATACAAACATCCTTTCCCACAATAAAGTACTCCGTATAGCATCATAAAACAAACGGACTAATTGAAAAATCGCAAGGAAACTTAGACTCGCCACAACTCGATTAAGCTCATGCTGTGAGCTGCTGCTGTGTATATATCAGATCGTTGCGCAATGAAAACTCCAATTAAACAGCAATCAAGCTTCCGCTACAATCACTCCAGTAGCGCAGTGTATACCCCGCGCCGACAAAGCCCTAAAACAAGAAAAGAAAAAATCTCCGGCTAATCATCGCACGGCATCTCCCGAGAGCTAAATCGCGCTCAGTACAAAAGAAGCTATTCTGCTGTGTATATATATAAAACACGAAGACGAACGCGCCCCGCAGCGCATAGCTCGAACTTTTCATTGTTGCGCGAGTAGTAGTAGAGTCTGGAGTAAAAGGAAAGAGAAGCGCGAGAAAATCATTGCTCGAGGGGATGCGAGAACGAGCTACTTACAGGTATATATATTATATAGGAGTGGATGTTTCTTCGCGCGATAAATTTGTACGGTGTGTATTATAAGTGTTGGGAATATTTTACAAAGTTTTCCATTCGTTTGGTAGAAGAAAAAGTAATTCAATACGAACCAAGAGACCTTCCATTTAACCGCAGGCCAATCTGTCACTTAATGAAGTGCACGTGTTTACTAGGAGAGAAGAAGAGCCTATATCCCCCAAGATCTCTTATCCCCATGATTCGCTTGAGGCAAAAGCCAGAGTCCTTCTATATACTCACACGACTTTCATTCCGAGAGAGTGTGTGTGTGTGTGTGTGTGTGTGACAAAAGTCGTCGCACTGCTGACCCGAGGAAAGTCCGAGAGCAATCGCCATTAGGCGAGGAGGAGCAGCTCGTAAAGTTCTCGCCGCGGCCAAATGCTTTTCTACTCGATTAATCGGAGCAATTAAGTACTGAGTGTTGACCAGGTATATATATATAAGGTGCAGTGATTAAATTGCTGAGAGGATATTTGCCGATGCGTATTATATACATACGAAAAGATCATAGCGAGTATAGTCGTAAAACAACTTTTCGATTGTCTGTCGATAGGTGGCGCACAGGCACTTTTTCATTTCCTGTGTCTTAATCTGCACGCAGAATGTATATATAGGGCTTTGTCGCCTGGCTTGATTACTTGGGCCACTCGTGCTATAGCTGCAACAGAATACTTATTTATTGTTGAAATAACTCTTATAAATCATGGCATTCGATATTAACATTATTGGCATTGGCAACGAATAAGATTGGAAAATATTATATACTGAGCTTTGTGTAGAGACTCTCGCTGTATTTGCGTAGTCTTGTAATTTAGCAAACTTATATTGATTCAGCGTGAATTGTATGGTATATATACAGAGTTCACTGCCAGGTATCCAATTATTTACTCTTCCTAATGTAAAATAAGCAGTGACTCTATGTATACTACTGAGGAATTCCAAATTTCGAAAATGGAAGCTACGCAAACAGAAAAGAAAAACGTCTCAAGAATACCGCATCGAGTATATTTTCAGTGAAAAGTCAAGAGGAGGAGAAATAACCTCGGTTACATGTAATAAAATCAATTTTTCTTCTCTCTCTCTCTCAAAGCTGCGGCTCGAGTAAAAATCACTTTCGGTATAAAGCTAGCAATAAATTCGAGCGAAATCGTAAAAGCAAGGTCGCAACCGAATCTATACTTCCTGATATAACCGAAATAAATTCCAACCCCCTAATATAACTCGCTTTCTAAAATATTATTTAAATAATACAAAAATAAAAACCAGCACATCTATCGATCTCATATCGGAAAATAATTATAATACCCATTTATAAAAACCGACGTTCACAGCAGCAAACAATAGAGTACACACAGAAAATAAACGAGCATCAGCAGAGAGAGAGAGAAAGAGAGAGAGCGCCTGAATCCTGAATAAATAAACCGAACGAAAGTAGTGAAGAGAAATTCAGCGGGCGTACAAGCGGGCTCTCCGAGATTTCGATTGAAAGAGTCTAACGCGCAGCGTAAATAATTAATAATTAACACGTCGAAAGCGGAGGAAGCGAAAAACAAAACGCTTGCGCTGCAGTACACACGTTCTTATTTATATACGCTTGTATGCACAGGTTGACTCGTTTTACAACGACGGCTGACAGGTCGCTAATGAAATATTAAGCTTCTGTATTGGATTACATTGTTCATTTGCGAGCTTTATTCGATATTTATTCTGTGGCATTTGATAAAATTATTAATTTCTTGTCGCGCGAAACTGAAATAATTAAATTTCACTTCACTCTATATTCTACATCTTCCATCGCCAAGACCTCCTCTCAAAAAACTCTGTCCCTCGCAAATGCAAAACGCGTCACCCGGTATTATATATACACACACCCACACACGAACGCACATCCCAAGAGCAGAGCAGCACGTGTGTACTTTGTAAGGGACGTTAAATCGCCGTGTCGGCTGCCAGTTGGCAACGTTCCAAGCGAATACGGGCCGAAGGGGGCGGATGGATTTTCGAGGCCGCTGCTGGCGCTCCAGATCTGCCACAGCGACGTTTCATCCCTCGCTGCCTGTATTATATGTATATATACCTATACATACCGCTTTGTCTCTCTTCCGCTGATCTGCTCTAGGTCGCGGCTCTTATTGCCGAGCGATCGATGATGCCTTTTTTGACGTGGTCTTAGGGACGTAAATTTTTTTTCTTTTTTTTTTTTTAATTCGAGGGTGAAAGGGATGTGTGCTTGTCGAGTGCGGTGTATGAGAAATGGGTCAGAAATAACGCGTGGAATGATTTTTTTTTCTTTTGCTCCGACCTTAATTGCGTTTTCATTAGCGAATGCAAATCTCGGCGCAGATTTTATTGAGTGATTTTGAGTCTGAATAGGGCGTACTACGTTTTTTTTTAGGAAAAAGGAGATGATCTGTGTATTTCACTGCGCTCTATTAATACGGAAAACGCAGCAGATAAATTTCACGCTTATATGTATTTGGTTTATACAGGTGTTTCGAGCTGGAAGTTATGCTGCTAATTAAATGCAAATGAGAATTAGACGGTGCAGTGTATTATAACCGCGTAATATACTCGCTTCGTTATTTTTTCATAGCCACAGTGAGCAATAAAAACAGCGATAAACTTCCTTGTTATATTCCATAGCTCATTCAAAAAGAAACTATACTTAACAAAAATTCTTCATTTCGATATCAGATAAGATACATGTTCCTCATCCAAAAAAGCTCACCCGCGATAAAGCCCCAAACATTGTCGAACGATATTCCCTCGAGTTCTCATTAAGCTCCCGACGCGTTATCTCGAGGAAATCTTACTTTCAATTCGCGGGGAAACGAGTACAAGGGGATTTCGCTGATTGTCGGATAGATCCAAGAGCTGCTACTCTCGGGAGCGTCGTGTAATGAATTGCTGCGATCGTGCACTAGGTTAACTTTGCTGCTTTAGAGTTGCGGGTGTGTAGAAGACAAAGTCGGATTGTTCATCGAAACTTTTGTCTTATACTAATAATTTCAAGTATATTATATAAAATCGTTTAAGCATCAGATATGGTATATGTCGCTTATACAAAAGCTCGGCGGGAAATTTAATTCATTATACAAGTCGATCCATAATTCACCTGCGCCACCCACATCTTAGCGTCAATACCTACCTAGTAGCACACAGCAGAACGGAACACACCCGACAGATCCTAAATCCCAGCGCAGAGCTACTTCTCTCATCCTGCCACTTGCCAGCTCTACTCCCACACACACATATATACACAAACGCATGTACATAAGTGCTGAGGCAATCCTCGAGACGCTGAGTGTATATATATATATACATAGCTTCGAGAGAGAGACAGAGAGGAAAACTATTAAGTAGCTTCTTCCTTCGTCGAGCTATACACACGCTTCTGCAGTTTATAGGTGTGTACACACGGCGAAGCAGCAGCAGCAGCCGGTGATAAATCCAGCTGCAGAGAAGCTCCGTGTGTTTTGCGCATTCGGTTAGCTAACGTCCATAAATTCGAGTCTTCTGTATACATCCGAGCTTTCTCTATATACCCTCTGTATCTGTGTGTGTGTCTTGAAAGTGAAAAGCCAAGCGTGGCTCTTCTTATTTCTTCACGTAGATTGGATTATATTCTTTTCAGAGTATATGTACAAATAATACGATATATAAAAAAAATGGATTCAATAGAAACTATAACAAGCCATCATTTTTCTTCGTCAGCTCCATTATATTCGGCCAACTTTCTCCGGCAACTATTTAAGTTAATAACAAAAGTCGGCCGACGTCGTCGCGTATAGGTGAAAGCTATACCCGCGTCTCTCAAGTTTATATAGTCCATCGGGGTCAAACTTGGTATATAACAGGAAGGTTGTGTGTCACGAAGAGAAAGAGAAGTTACACACGAAGGAGACGAGAAACTGTCAAATAACTGATGTTGTCTCCATTATATGCGTTCGCTCATTAACGCATTACACTCGAAAGCGTGTCTTTGAAGTTTTCTTATTCTTCTCTTTTTTTTCTGAAAAAAAATTCTTTTCAAAGATTTCGTTACATCAGAAACTTTACGTCAAGTTGTGAAAACATTCTTTAGAATTCTCGCGACGCAAATATGAAAATGCGAAAGCAACATCCGCTACTTTTATCCTCCGTAAACAAAACCAAACGAAGCAAGAGGGAGAGGAGAGAAGAAATAAAGCTTCAACCTAATACCCCTAACTACGAGAGGCAAAAAAAAGAAGAAAAAAAAAATAATCAAGCGGTGTCCAATGTTGTCGCGGCGTTATTGTCTCTGTTTACTCTAGCCCTAATCGGCTCGCCAAGCGGAAATTTCTCTCTCTTTTTTTCGTCCGAGAAAGAGAGAGAGAAATCGTTCCGCCTCCGGACTCTTATTTCTCGCAAGCTCGCCGACGAAAAGAGTGTCAAGGTCTCCTTATTAAAAGACTCGGCTTATTCACATACACACACACACACACACACACACACACATAC